>JZKD02S0866521.1:209820-237467 GCA_000966675.3 Picea glauca
CTGCTAGAAAATTGCTTGTCCTCAAGCAATACCCAAATCCCTCCAAGTAAAATACCAGGATCCCATGTCCACCTGTGTGATGCATAGTAGAACGCATCCAAAGACGAACAATAGTACACTCCACCCCCTGGATCCCATATCAAGAAGTGAACTGCAATACTCTGCAAAGCATAGTCCTGAAAGATATCAACCCTATGAACATCCTACCCCTGACACATGGCCTCATCTTGGAATGAGTCCATCCTCCAAATCTCTACCAAGATCCACACGGCCTCCATCAACTGCACATGTTGATGCCTGACTGAGGTGATGCAAGACCTCCGTGAGACACCCTCAAGCACTATGCTCCCCTCAACACTAAAGCTAAATGGAAAGTTAGAACAACTTTCCCCTGCAATGGTCCACTTGCCTCTGTTAGTCAGTAAAATGTCCATCCCTGCAATCCCTAGGTCCCATGCTAACCTCTGTCGAATATCCTCATGTTGACATTGCACTACTCTAACCATGATTGTCTGCCCACTGCATACATCATGAACCCTCCTTTCTTGGGTCCTCAAGTTGAAATACCTGTGACCACCAGACCTGTTGTCTAGAAAATGTATCTGTAAGGGCATATCTATAGAAGAAGTACCTGTCCCAACATCTCTATTCCCTATCCTGATGATCAATTGGAAGGAAAGGTCTCGCACCATAGGAAAAATACCTGCAGACCCACTCCAAACCAAACCAAGGTGGAGTGTGTGGCTCTCTGGTGCAACCTGGGTCAACATGAGCATCATGCTAACAAAACGGACTCCTGGGTCCCATGGCAAGCTTGGGAGTTTATCACTTCCAATCTCCTCTAACTGCTCCTGTGTGAGGCTAATCACTGTCAGAAGCCCTCTGTGCTCATCTGTCGTCACCTGGTCTATGATGCTCACCATCACGCCCCAATTCTCAATTATCTGTCTAACACGGTCCACCTATGACCTACTGTATGCCGTAAAAGTACTCATGTCATGTGGTCTTGGCCTACTCACTCTCCATACCCTCAGCCATGGCCTATCCCTCCTCATGTGATTGTTGATCTGGTGAAGGTGCTCAATCATAACTATGGGCTACTGCAAAAGAGTCAAATAGGCATACTCCCCTAAGTGTATCTCCTCCCTGCAAGGCACTATACCCCTCTGAATGTCACTATACATCCTGGCATGACTCTGTGAACTATCCCCCATCACTATATGCTCTGGCATACTCCTGTCATCTCCTGCAAACTCATGCTGCATCACAGATCCTAGGTGTATGGATGGATCAATCTCTATATGGAGATCAACCACTCCCAAGACACCAATGGAAGTGTCCCCCATCAACCGGTGCTCCTCTGCTAGATTATCAACATCCTCTGTCAACGTGACTGACTGATACATCTGAGTGTCCACTAAGACAGATGATGTGGATTTCTTATGGATCTCCTCAGGAGGCTCATATGTCCTAGACTCTGATTCTTGAAGGGTGGTATGTGTGCCTCTCAAGAATCCTCGAGTGCTCTCCAACTTCTGAGTGAGTCGGTCCATCTCCAACTCCTGCTCCCTCAGAGCCTCATGATACATCTCACCAATCCCCAGTAGGTAGTCCATGTCTGTTAACAAATGTTGGTAGTCAGTCCTCATCATAGACACTCTCTCCTGAAGAGTGTGAAAATCATCCATGGAAAATCCTCCATCTGAGCTACCCTATGCCACTGATGCTCTGCAACAGTAATCTGCATCACTGCATACATGTCATCAATACGTCTAGTGGCTACCCTGATCATAGCCTCACTAACTCTCAATTATGCTATTAGGTGGGGTGACTCCTGATCATGATCATGCTGAGGTGCCATCTCAGACCCCTCACGGCTAGTGTCAGTCTTGCTAGTGTCAGCTCTGGAATCCCCAACAACACCCTCTGCATAAGATGACGTGTTGAATTGTCCATTGTCTATCGTGTTGTTGGGTACTCCTGCATGCCACTGCATCCCATCACTATATGTTATCTCCCCCGGAATCACATTGTATCCTGTATGAGCAGTTGTATCCTCCTGTGCACTCAACCTGCTACTATCATCTGCACTTCGATCGCATAGAGATGTATCCAGACACATGCTATGGTCATCCTGACTGCTAAAAGATGCATCCTCATCAATGTAGATAGATCCTGGAAGTAAGTTCTCCATCAACCTATCAGCCTCTACAATCTTCTCAACTAAGGGAGTCTCCAATAGCTATGACTCAATCTCCTCAGGTTGATCTGTATGTGTAAGGTCCCCTGTCTGTACTCCCTGTACCTCCTCTTGGATCTATGGGTCTACCTGTCCATGGTGTGCATCCCTCACACTAAGCTCATCAATCATACCTGACGTTCCACTGATCTCCTCATGTGACGTGGCTATCATGGGTGTCTGAATAGGTGATAGATGTGTCATGGCCCCCATAGGAAGCTCATCATCTCCAGATGCTAACACGTGGGACCCCTCACTAGTGTCACCACTCTGCTGAGGTGTGAGGTCATCAATGGTATGTGGTATGTCTACTGAGACACTGGTGCTATCGTCATGTCCATCCAACTGCATATCCACTACACAAGGGTCATCATCCTCCTCAAGCATGCAAGCATCGCTAGCCTCTGTGCAAGTCATCCTCACTATCCTCTGAGGTAGAGTCACTATCGGTAGCCTCTGTGCAAGAGTCACCATCACTATCCTCTGAGTTAGAGTCACTATCACTAGCCTCTGTGAAAGGGTCACTATCATCATCGGACTGCTCCAGATAAGCCTCAATCGACCCATCCTCACATGCCTCGTCATCACTGTCTTCTTGTACCTCAACAATATGCTTCTTACCCTTACCCCTACACCTATGATTAGGTTCCCAAGGCACCTTGCAATTGTAGCAAAGTTGCATGCTCCTAATGGGTGTGGGGTTTCTCCATGCTTCCTCCCATCTAGCTGCTTCTATTTTATTTTCACCTGCTATGATCATCCCCTGTAAAATATCCAATTTGCTCCAATGGGGATTTCTATAGGCTGCATATTGTAGGAAGGTTATTGTAGCCTTAGTTTCCTTGCTAAAGACGTCATACATGATCTCCACACATGATATCTCAAAGGCCATCTTATCCATTTATTTCCCACTATCCATTTATCCCTATGAAAGACCCCTCAGGTTTGCAAGATTTAAGCTCTGATACCACTGTAATGATCCCAAGGCACCTTGCAAGGATCATCATGGTTTTGGGTGTCTTTTTTTAAACTTTTTTCTGGTTGAGGTATTTCGTCAAACAATTTTCTAATCTATTTGTGTAGATGTGTTTATATATGTGTATGCAGCAAATAACAAAAAGAGATAACCATGGAACATACCTCAACCATAAGCAATAAGATAGACAAGACAAAACATCTCAAATCTTCTTTATTTATAAAATAGAGAAACTTGTTACAATGAAGATGTCGATCTGGAATGCTCAATAGATGGCCAAGAAGATACACAATAGATATGAGTTTCTACAAAATGCTCCCGCTAATACAAAAGATACCTCCAAAGGCTGGATAAGAGATGAAGACCAATGCCAAGTGCCAAACCCCTCAAGCTGGAAGATGCCACGCTCTGTTGGATAACTGAAGCTCATCAAAAATTTGGCCCTGGTGCCAAAGATGTCCAATCATCTCAAGAAAGGTGTCAAACAGTAGATCAGGTGATGGTAAGAATAACCCAAGCGCCCGAATCTCCAAGATCCCTCTCAATCTCTGTAGATCTGAAATCCCCCACTGAATGGTGCACCCCACTAGATGACTGAAGCCCTAGATAATTAAGCCTTGCTGAAGGAGGCCTCCAAATGCTATGAAACTGTCTAGAAATATGGATCGAGACATTGCAAGTCACTAAGTGAAGTCTCGATATCAGATCTGAGGTGTAACCCCTCCAAACTGACTAGATTTGAATCCCAAAAATGCCCTCCTTCTCTTCAATTCATCCCATTGCTCAAGAAATAATCTGAGCCATAAATCTCTCTTAGAAAGCATTAGATCTGACGTCCAAGGCCCTGCAATGAAAACCCAAGTGATATAATCCTCAAAGGCCCTGCCAATCTCCTACCGCGAACCTCTCTCCAAATATGGTGCGCCCCCCTTGCTGGAAACCCCCAATGGCGTGCCCTCCTTCTCTTCCTATGCCTGTGGCTGTGTAGAACCCTCATGCACTGATGTAGAACTGAGCTATAATGGTGTGGGAGAGTATTGCATCTCCGGGACCAAGCTTGGGACAAGCTAGGTAGAATCTTTCACCATCGAATCGTCCTCTAGGGTTTGTTAAGTCAAAACCCTCAAAAACCCCCAATGTTGGGCTCACTAGATGGAAGCCAGAAATCAAAAGATAAACATAAATGAATATGAGAAGAGGCCCTTGCATTTCCTTTATACTTTTGGCTCACCTTGTCCCTCCAAAGTGACTTTCATTTTATTAATATTTAATTAATTAATTAAATCACTTTAATTAATTAATTAACCTTTTTACCTTTGAAAAGCTCCTTATCTCTCCTTATGGCTTCCCTGGCCACTGAAAGTCACTTATAGACATCCCATCCTATATTGTTTCTCCTCCCAATTCCAATGAGCTATTACACTAAGAGGTTCCTCCAAGTAATGTGCCCAAAATAACCTCTTCAGTGAATTACATTGACTTATAGCTCAAAATAGTCAAAATCATGGAAATCATCGGAATGCAACGAAACCAAAGCCAACCTGTGTGGAATGGCTTATAATGATGGAATATGATGATCAATGCAAGTTGGACCCCACAATGCCTCTCAGATACCCCTGTACTCGCTATAACCTCCATCTGGCTACTCTAGTCATCATAAATCTGTGCACTGTGATGATGTCCCAAAGTGGGGACATTACACCTACAAACATAAAAGTCTAGTAGATTTTAAATTTAGCGTTAATTTTATGGATTTGTATTATGTCAAGGGGTATGAAAGTGAAACTAATGATGTGTAATAGATGAAAGCAAAAAATGAATGAAAAAGCTGGAAACAAAACTTTTACTTAATGCAAAATTTCAACAACTTTTCAAAATAAATATTTTTTATTTTCTAAGATTTTGGACAACAAACTCAAAAGAAATTTCACTTGACTACAAGCTACTTATGATTTAAGTAAGCTGCAAAAACTTATGAAATAAATGACTTTTCCTTGGCTAATAATGCAGAAACACACTTTTCAACCAAACAAGAAAATGAAAAGAGATTTTTTTTATTTTTTATTTTTTTTATTTAAATGTTTGATAAAGAAAAAAAGGAAAAAATACCAACAAGTAAAAGCCAAGAAAACAATTCTGTCCTAATTGCAGATCTCAAAGAATCAGGTCAAAAATCACACACTAGCAATTTTTTTTTTTAAATGACTCTCACGCTTGTCTAAAAACCCTAAAAAATTATTTTTATGACATCTTTTTAAATGAGAAAAAGTAAGCTAAGGGTAAGATTAATCCTAAGCTATTGATTGCTAAGACATAGATTCAAACACCTGAGAGGAACAATTCTTATCAAGGGAAAGGATGACTGCCTTACCCTCAACAAAAAGCATTATGTACAAGCACGCGACTGTTAATCTAACAACACGTGTGCGAACGTGCATTGGACAAAGACAGAGGGCGTGTACATGCGGGCTGACCTTGTACAGGTCACGCGTATATCTAAACTCTGAGAAACAATGAAAACAAACAACCCAAAACTAGGAAGAGACCACTGATATTGATAACCAGGATCCCTTGAAGGCTTAGACACTCTTTTTAACAGAAAAACAGATAATGTAAGGAAAAATGATAAGGAAAAAACAATCTGAGATAGGATTGCAAACAACCAAGACTCAAACAGAATTCCAAAAAACCCCTGAGAATGTCTGATTCTGACAAGGAAGACGATGACTCCCTCCAAAATTCTCTGGGCTCTACACGCTACTGCTACTTCCTCATCTAGCATTCGCACGCGGACTGTAAGAGAGTAGGGCGCGGGTACACGCATACAGACCTTATGCAGGCCATGTGTACCTCTGTGGGTCCTGACAACCACATTCAAGCAAATCAGAGAAAGATGGTATGGAAAAACAGACTCTCTACTATCTCAAACCTTACAAAAACTAAAAAAAATAGCAAAAAAAACCAGTTTTTTTCTAAAAACTTCCCAAAAACACATAAAACTCCTAAGTACCCTAGAGATATTCCCCAGTACGGTCACCAATTCTGTTTTGAGGGAAATCTCCTTACGGACTAGCAAATAGGGTTATTCTTTGCATGCAGATATGACCAAGAGAAAATCTACTTTCTACCTTCGTCCCCAAACTTAAATCCTATTTCTTTCAGTAAAACATGGCTAGATCAACCCACCTCATTCCAGGCATCTGATGTCGATCCCTTGTCGCACTTGATCACTTGTTTGTAGTTCTACTTTCCAACGCTGACTTGCATACAAGACAAGCAACAACTACACATGCATCTTACCTATAGACTAACAGGTTAGAGATTCAAACATGTACTTAACAAATTATGAATAACTCATGAATTGGGATGGGAAAGGCATTTTCTTTATTACTTTGAATGAGTCAACTTACAAAAAGTCGAGACCGGCCACCGCTCTGTGAACCTGATTTTGGGCTCCTCTTCAACTGTCCTCCAACTTCTTTACTTTGTATCTCTTCTGGCACAAGGATGGCTAAAGGGTTGGGACAATGGGAATATGCAAATGGGTAGAGTTTCTTTTCTATATTTTTCCTCTTCCAAATAGGACCCCTAACCCTTCTTTTATAGGCTAGAAGAAGCTAGGTATTTGGGCAAACCCTCGGCCATGCATGGCCGAAAGATTCAGTTAAATCACCCAAGTTGTGTGTTCCGTCGAAAACTTTCCTTTTTTTGTGCTTCTGAAGGTCCACACAGGCTATAGTGGGCCATCTAGTGTGGACACTGTAGATCCACGCGGGCTGTAGTGGGCCAACTATCGTGGACTTTTAAAAATGGAGTTTTTTGAAGAGTTGTTCAGTAGTGTTTTGGAAAATAAGGGATATGAGATGGCCTGATGCCAGATAAGCATGTATGGTGCAAATTAGGGTTATAACACTCATCATTAATGACCTTCTGCCTTTTGCATCTTCTGCCTCAACATTTCGCTTCTACCCTTCTAAAATGTGAGCTTCACCTCCATCTTTCTTTCTATTGGGACATTCGAAAGATTTATGTCCGATATTTCCAAAGACAAAACATTTTATCTCACCTTCTCTGCCTCTTCCTCTTCCTCTTGCTGTGGAAAAGTATTTCTATCGACATACTGTCCTCCCTGTGAAATTTCTCCTCTTTCAGGGTGAGTATGAGGTTTTTTCTCTCCCTCCTTCGGCTTCTGAATTCTGTCCTGGGCAATTTCTTTGCCTCTACTCTGACTTCAACCTCGACGTCTTTGACCTTTCTTTTGGGATAATTTCTCTTCAACCTTCAGAGCCATTTGATAAGTATCTTCGACATTCCTGATTGTCATCATGCTCATCTCATACTGAATGTCATATCTCAGGCCATTCATGTATCTGACAACCTTTTCATCATCATTTTCTCAATGACCTGCTCTAATGTTGAGCCTGTAAAGCTCTTCAATGTACTCCTTCACTGTCATCATCTTCTGTCTCAAGTTATTCATTCTTTGAAACATATTGATCTGGTAGAGTCTAAGTAGAAACTTGGCTTTCATTTTTTCAACCATCTTATCCCATCTTTTGATTCTTTGTTTTCCTTTGCAACGCCTATCACCCTGCAGTTTATTCCACCACAATGTTGCATGCCCTTTTAGTCTGGTGATGACATGTTTAACTTTCTTATCTTCCTCGACATCCTCATATTCGAAGTATTTATCTAGAGCTCTAAACCAATCTAGCAGCTCTTCAACATCTAATTTGCCTTCATACATTGGAATGTCCAGTTTTTCTCTGGCAGCTATCCTTTCAACAACTATGAATAGACGTTCTTTTGCAGCGTCTTCAGCTGCGACTTCTTTTTCAGTTCCAGCCTGATTTTTTCTTTCGGCTTCACTAACATCTCTATCGTCAACTATTTGTCTCTATGGTGTTTCCATAGCATCCAATCGAGCACAGAGTTCTCTCATCTCCCTTTCCATAGTTGGATCGGGCATTGGTCTCTCTCTCCTTCTTGGCGGCATTATTTCAATATGTTCCCCGCAGAAAACAAAAAGAAATTGTAGGCTAGGCTCTGATACCACTCTGATGCAGCACCCCCTGCCTCAACAGGTTCTGCATGACCTCCCAGTCTTAGGATTGTTCTTTATCTCCCAGAGAGTCTGATTGACTCTTCGATTTCCCCACAAGAAATCACTCACACTTGCAAGTGCATATCCACAGGTCCTTCTTTGGAGTTGCGCTCATGTGAAGAAACATTAAGCCCCAACTCACTCCCACTTGATCTTTGATATGACCACAACCTTTTCCCAAGCGGGTATTTTAGCTTTCGCGACTTTGCGATTCCATATGTGAGCCCCCTTGAATCAACAATCCCTGAAACCCGAAAATGCCAATGGGAATTTGATTCCTTCCTTGACTTTTCTCTGATGTGACCTCTGACTGAGAGCTAGGGCCAATTCTTTTCGGCACCCAGGATTTCACGTATCGACATTCTGATATGCAACAACTCCTTCTGCTGACTTATGAAACCATGACAACCCCTTGCCACAGATCAATGGTTCTCCACTGCTCACAATATAATGGTCCTAGTTCTTTCGGGACTTCGCGAATCAGGAATTCACGACTCTCGACTATGAGTCACAACTTCCTCCACTTCCTGAATTTCGAAATAACAAAATTCAAAGATGAGATCAATGAATCCTATTGATCCTAATCCAATGACCTCTATTCCTCCTGAGCTTATGAGTGGTGAGAAGCACTCGGCTCTAATCTCTCTACTCGACTGCGAGATCCAACGGTCCAGAAAAAATCGACACTTCTCCTTGAAGCGACTCCACCATCTATTTCAGCTTTCAATATTCCTCCGTTGAACGCTCTGGCATCAACTCTTCTGAGCTTCCTTCCTGTTGAGTGGCCTCGAAACTTGCCTTCCCTTCAAATCTTCAAGGTTCTATCCCTTCTGAGATTTTACATGCAAACTCTAGGGCTTCCTTAGTGATTCCGCGCGCACTCCTTACGACATTCACAAATAACCTCTAGTTATTTGTTACTTCGACTCTATGCACTCCTTGCAACAACAGTCCTTCAACCTTCCTCCTCGATTGATAAAGTATAAGACTTCAATCTGCCTGCACACGCCTTGCACGACTCTGTGTTGTATTTGCACTTTCACTGGTATAATAACAATGGTATCCCTCCTATGCTTTCTGAGATAAAACTTAGAACCTCATCAACGCACACCTTGCGAACGTTCACTGCACTCCTTGCAGGAATTCTCAGGAAGATAAATAATTGAAACTCATTCTTCTCTCCTAACGGATTTCATACATTCAACATGAAATCAAGAGCATTCATACACACACATCATTGAAATAAATTCATAGCATAGAAACAAAACACCGTAAACGTACCAATTAACAGATATAAACAGTAATCATAATAACATCATGAAATTGAGTCAAAGCATTCATATATTAACTCAAATGTTCATGTACATGGATTCTTCTCTGTGTTCTTTCTCTCTAAAGCTCTACATCTTACAGAACTCTGAATAATCTACAATTGGGAATGATGATACAATGATACAGGCGAGGGTGTCTTTTATGAGTTCCCCCCCTACAGCTCTAAGCTATCTAATCAGAAATTAAGACCTATCTACTTTTCATTCAATACAATTAAATGCCTTCATATTCGAGAGATGAGAGAAATGCTCAAGATCTGTTTACAATCTCCAAAACATAAATGTAGATATGCTCTCCCAGCTATTACATTAATGCTTCTCTATTCAAATTTAAAACATTTTCAAAATATGCGTTGGTGCGTTTCCAACTGTATTTGCCTTTGTGCTTGCTTCACTGCTTACGATGCTCCTGCATCATGTACACACTAGAAGAAAACTTATAAATACATATACCTTTGCAAACTTTGCACTATTGTCCATGATTGAACCCCAAAATGTTTTGAAAGCAATCCAAGATGACCATTGGATCAAAGCCATGAATGAAGAACTAGACCAAATAGAGAAAAATCAGACATGGAATCTTGTTCCAAGACCAAAAAACAAGAATGTAATTGGAACTAAATAGGTATACATAAACAAGTTGAACGAATATGGACAAATAGTTAGAAACAAGGTTAGATTGGTATGCAAAGAGTGTTCTCAAGTTGAAGGAGTGGACTTTGAAGAAACTTTTTCCCATGTTGCAAGAATTGAATCCATTAGGATGTTTTTTGGATTTTGCATGCTACATAAATTTCAAAGTTTATCAGATGGACGTCAAATCAACATTTTTAAATCATGACCTTGAGGAAGAAGTTTATGTGGAGGAACCATAAGGATTTTTTCTAACTAACAAAAAAGATTATGTCTACAGATTAAAGAAATCTCTCTACGAGATAAAACAAGCTCCAAGAGCTTGGTATTACAAATTAGATGGGTATTTTCACCAACAAGGATTCAAAAAGGGATTTGTTGATAGTAATTTATACATCAAGGTTGAAGGTAATGATCTGTTAATTATTGTGGTATACGTTGATGATATTATTTTTGGTAGTAATATTGAGTTGATGAGTAAGACGTTTGCAACTATAATGCAACAAGAGTTTGAGATGTCCATGTTAGGATAACTTTCTTTCTTTCTTGGCTTCCAAATTCATTAATCTGAAAAAGGAATTTTTACTTCCTAAAGTAAATATCTCAAGGAAATTTTGAAGAAGTTTGGAATGGAAAAATGCGCACCAATAAGCACTGCTATGATTACCAGTTGCAAACTTAGAAAGGATGATGATGCTTTAGAAGCATATCAAACCTTGTACAGATCCATGATAGGTAGTCTACTTTATCTCATAGCTTCAAGACATGACAACATTCAATCTATTGGTTTGGTAGGCAGGTTTTAGTCAAATCATAAGGAAACTTATGTTCTTGCAGTAAAAAGAATATTTAGGTATTTGCAAGGAACTAATGATTACAGACTGTGGTATCCAAAAACCATAGATCTTGTTCTCAGATATTTTAGATATGTAGATTGGGCAGGTAGCATTGATGATAGAAAAATAACCAGTGGAGGTGCCTTCTTCCTTGGTAGTTGTTTAGTATCTTGGATCAACAGGAAACAAAATTAGATTTCCCTCTCTACGGCTGAAGCAAATTATATAGCTGCAGTATCCTACTGTACACAAGTGTTATGGATAAAGACCAATCTTAAGGATATTCAAGTTCCCTATGATCAATATGTTTCTATGATGTGTGACAAAACAAGTGCTATCAATCTCTCCAAAAATCTTGTTCAACACTCTAAAACTAAGAATATCCCCATCAAGTATCACTTTCTCAGAGAACATGTTCAAGATCGGGTGGCTAAATTGGAATATGTTACTTCCAAAGAGAATATTTCAGATATATTTACCAAGCCATTACCTAGGGACTCTTTTGAGTACTTCAGACAGAAGTTGGGAGTCCTTCCCAATCCGCATTCAAATGTATGAACCTTCACTACATGTTTGAGACTACCCAGCCTCAGGGGGAGACACTCTCAAGATGTGCGCAGTCAGTAGGGAAGTTCCCTTTTCCATTGAAATCAAAGGGGGAGAAAAATAGAGTTGCAACAAAGAGGAGCATACAACAAGAAAAATAGAGTTGTGATAAAGGGGAGCATACAACAAGGGGGAGTAAACGCCAAAGGAACACACTGACAGGGGGAGAAGCTCAACATTAAATTTTCCATCAATGACAAAGGGGGAGTTTATTGAGCATATGTCGCCATTGATGTTAAAAACAAAATGGAGTGTGAAAGTGGACAATGCGATGGTGTGACAGTGCAACAGTGTGACAATGGACAATGCGATAGTATGACGGTGGATAGTGCGACAATGCAACAATGTGATAGTGTATAGTGTGACAATGCAATAGTGTGATAGTGGATAGTGAGATAGTGCGACATAGCGACAATGGACAGTGTGACAGTATGACAGTGGGCAATGCGACGTTGTGCCTATGTGATAGTATAAAAGTGCGACGGTGTCACAATTTGACAGTGTGACAGTGCAACTATGTAACAATGTGATTGTGTAACAGTGCGACAATGAGTAGTATGGAACTGGGAGGTATGGAATTGAATAGTATGGACTGAACAATATGGAACTGTGCATTATGTTCTGTGCGATATGGACTGCACAAAATGAACTGTGATGGAAATTTGTCAATTTAATTTGGTCCATTTGATTTATTCAAAGAATGTTCGATAATGGAATTTTGTCCACAATGTAACCATCATATGTCTACACACTTTATTGTAATTGACAAGATCTTGATTTGGTCAAAGGTTTTCCACAGTATAACTGCCATACTTTATTTAGAAAAATTATAACTAACACGATTTTGATATGATCGAAGTTTGTTTACATTGTAACTGTCACACGTCCACATACAAGAAGGTGGACTTGGGAAAAATGCTATAAGTATGGATATGCTATGATTGTGTAGTGAGAGGAAGTGAAGGGAAGAAAAATATTGCAACTTTTCGTAGGAACATAAATATAAATTTGCAAGTCTGCATTCAAAGGTTTATTTTATTTTTAAACTAGGGTGGAAGGGTGGTGCTAGGGTGAGTTGTACCTCACTGAGGATTGGATTCCTCATCATTTGAATTAGGTTGGTGCCTGAGAGGATTGGATTCCTCATCATTTGTCTTAGGTTGGTGCCTGAGAGGATTGGAGTCCTCATCATTTGTATCAGGTTGGTGCTTGAGAGGATTGGATTCCTCATCATTTTGTAACAGGTTGGTGCCTAAGAATATTGGTGTCCTCATTAACTGTGATAGGTGGGTGCCTGTTGAGTTGAATGATAAGTTGGTGCTTGCATAATAACATAAAGAAAAAATATTGTTGGTTTTGTCCTGCATTGGTTTTCCATGTAAAGCCCTGGTGTACCATGTTCATTGTGATGTTTTTCATTTCTGCTTGGCATTAAGTGTGTTGGTTTAATTTATGTACTATTTCCTTTTCTTTTTCTAGTCATTAAGTGTTCACTACTAGTAACATAAATGGTTGGAAGAAAAGAAAAATATAGAAACTTAATACAATATTGATTCACCCCCCCTCTCAGTATTGCTGTGATTTTCAACACTAGGAAAGGTTTAGTAGATCAAAGGATAAGATTAATCTCGGTTTTGAATCAACAGATTGTATTAAAATATTGTTACATAGCATTAAAATAGTCATTTTTTCTACAAAATTTTCCACTTTTTGAAGGTTTTCAACTTGCAGAGCGATTTTGAGGGCCTAAATAAAATTTATAGGCAATCTGAGGAGTCGATGTACCTTTCGTTCACCAAGTCTTTGCATCTTAAATAAAATAAATCAGAGAGATCTTTCCCATGAGATCTTACATGCTCAAAACTTAGTTTTGAAAGAGGAATAGGATTACGATGTTTATAGCTAACTTGTGCATATAATTTGTTTTGAGATAATGTACGGATAAATAATTAATGACTACTCATGCTTTAACGTATGTAATGTTTTGTTTCAATGCTAGCTACTCTATTCATTCTTAATATTAAGATTTAGTTTTTATTTTTATGCAACCTTAAATAAAATAAAATAAAAAAATCATATAACCCCATAGAAATTAATCTCGTAGCCAATACCACAATTTAGAGGGTTTTCCAATAAAGGGTGGAAATCATATAACCCCATAAAAATGAATCTCGTAGCCAACACAACAATTTAGAGGGTTTGCTAATAAAGGGTGGAAATCTAGGATTGAGGATGTTTTACTCATAAACCCACTTGCATTGTCAAGGTTTTAAATCCTATGTAAACAAATTGATTTTTGAAGGAGGGCCTTGACATTATTGAATTACAAATAATAAAGTACCAAGGACTAGTGTTTCTCATCACCTAGGTACCTAGGGGTGAGAAAGTGTCCAATGTGGTCCCTAGTGCATTAATTTCATGTGAGGTGAAATTAAAAGTGACTTTATGAAACTTAAGTTAATTGGGTGAATGAAAATACATTTCATCTCATCCATCATCTAGTCTATCCTCCACTGTCAGATTAGATGCCCCTTCACCTTACCTCATGAGGTCGAATTAGGGAAAGGGAACCCCCATTCCATTGGTATTCTTCATGAGTTTTGAGAGTCCAAGAGAAGAGAGAGTCGAGCTAAGGAAGAAGAGAAAACTTGCTGGAAAGAGGCATGAATTTCAAGGCAAAGTATAGCATGCAAATTGAGGTAAGAGGTACAACACGTATAGGTCCATATAGTATGGATTATGAGTAGATAGTACAACATATTGTTGTTGTGACATCCGTACTGTGTACGGATTTCTGGGCACAAAAATCAAAGAGCTGGAGGCACAGTTTTCTATGCTGGGTTTTGGGCACAAAAACTCAAATAAGTTTGTGTATTAATTGTTTAAGATGAGTGCTATAGTACATTCTTTCTCATAGCTCTGAAAATAATAAAAATCCCCTCTCTCACTGGTTTTCTCCTTGTGGGTTTTTCCAGGGTTGAAGTTAGACCAAAAATATCTGTGTGAAATTTTTAGTTGTGTTTTATTTCTGAGTTATATTGTTGTAGGAGACTTCATGTGTTTCTTCTCATGAGAATTTAATTTTTTTCGTATTAATTTGCAACCATAATTTGCAATGTGGGTTGGGCATTAAATTATGTGTCTCAGTGAGACTTGAAACTAGGTTGGGGTTTGAAATTTATAATGATGGTATTAGAGCTTCAAATGTGAAAAGTGCATAAATATATCATACACAGATTGCGAGGATTCTATTGAGAAGAGGAGGAACTTCACCAAGCAAAAAATGGTGGGATTGTGTTTCGTTCAGGAGGGTCAATGGCCACCGGTTTGAAGGTTGATGACAGGTTGGATGGAGCTGCTAATTATAGCTCATGGAAGGAGAGGATTGTGATGCTTCTACAAGAGTGTGAGTTGTGGGATATTGTGAAGAACTCACAAACGAATCCCATGACAGTGCCTATGGATGCTACTCTTTTGACATCCTACACAAAAAAGAACATAAAGAAAAAAATAATTATCTTTGATGCTATTAAGGACCATGTGATTCCACATGTGACCGAGAAGGCCAATGCCTATGAGATGTGGGAATCCTTAACTAAACTATACCAGATTTCCAATGAAAATCGGAAAATGGTATTGAGGGAGAAATTGGAGAGCATTAAACGGACCAAGACTGAAAGTGTTTCCAATTATCTTACCAAGGTTACTCAGATGAGGGATGAACTTGGTGTTGTTAGGGAGGTTGTTGTTGACAATGAACTTGTGAGGGCCTCTTTGAATGGGGTAACCAAACAATGGGTTGTCTTTGTTGAGAGCAATGTGACAAGTGAAAATTGAGCTGAGGTTTTAGTCCAAGCCTCACTTATTATCAATTATAAGGTTTATAAAGTGACTTACATATATTTAATATATTATAAATTTCAACTCAAACCATTTTCATATATTGAAAGCATGTTTGCAAGAGGGAGTGTAAATGTTTTATGATTTTTTACTTTTTTTCATGTTTTTTTCACTAATTTTATTCAAAATTTGATCATAAATTCAGAAAGTATAATTGGAATTGTAGATTTTAATGGTTGACATTACATATTTCGAAAACTATAAGTTTTGGAGGGAACTAAATTAATTTATACATTAAAAACCATGATTTAAGCAATGTAAAATTTTGATTTCACCAATTAACAACAATTAAATTACTAAATTCCAGTAATAATTAGAAGAAAAAATAAAAATTTGCAAAACTTAAAAAAACATGTTTAGAAATTAGCATTAAGAGTTCACAATTAACCTGATAGTGCCATGTGTGTTTGGGTGGTTTCTAGTTTGGGTCCTCCAAATCGACGACAACCCTCGATGGTGTTTGCAACATGGGGCATGTGGATGGTTGATCACAATGACTCATCAAAATATCAACTCTTCCACAATCACAACTGCTGCTTCTCCTCTGGTTTCTTAGATCCTTTGTATTCTCAAGCTCGTGATAATTTTGCAAAATATGGTCATCCAGATGGTAGACAAGGGATTCAAATGGGTAAATCCCTACCTGAGTTCTTGCTAAATGTGCGCGGATCTTCCGGGGGATTCTCTTGGGACTATTTGGTGTGTGAGTTTTACGGCTCCCTTATGACAGCAGTTATAAATATTTCTCGTTCCTCAAAATGTACTGGAAATCATGCAATACATTAGACGCTTTCAAGGTACCCTCTTTTTCACCCAGTAAAGTGATGTATGTTTTTGTTAAGGCAAAAGAATACATAGATCGTAGTGATGATAAGCCAGTCCAGAAACGCTTTATGGCTGTTCGGAGTGAACTGAATTTTGATCCCAAAAAAAAGCTTGAAGCAAAAGAAAGCAAATTTTTGGAAGAAGTATGCAGCCTTGGTCAAAATGGAGTTATTGTTGTTAGCACAGTTGACTCATACAGTTGTACCCTCTGGTCTACCCTCTGACCTTAAACTTGTTGCGACTTGATTCCTCGCCTACAAGAAAAACTTATGAAGATGGCAGTGGCCGCGCACAACGCCAAGGGACATGGATGGTTGAGACTTGCACTTGTTGTAATGTAGCTTACACACAGTATTATCTATACTGTGCCACTCAGTGCCAGGAAATTTGCAGACTGAAATGCAAATGCCGAGATCAGGGGATTGCTCCATTTTTTTTAGCTACCACACTTTAGTGAGTCCGTTGTAGAGAAACTTGGCCACAAAAAGGTGAAGAAGGCATCCAAGAAGGTGACATTGTTACAGTGAGAGTTTGGATTTTGTTGAAACGTGGAAATGGTCTTATTGTTGCTCTTCCTAATTATAGATAGGAAGAATTAGATACACATAAATAATATTTTGTATTATCATAACATATCAAGATATAACAAGTATATATAGTTGGAGTGAGATCCAACTAACTCCAAACATGGAGATGTGGGTTGAGAGAATATCTCAACAGTAACCTACAAAACCTCAAGCCAATCCTCAAATTTAGCACATAGCGTTAATGTGAGCATTATCTCTAACACCCCCTTTAATGCTTATATTACAAACTTACAAATCTGAAATCACATTTACAAAACAAAAAATAGTTACAACAGTTTAACTTTGTCTCGTATGGTCTTCATCAACGCCTATACCCACTCTGATGCCTCCAGACTGCACTCTTTCCCATCCTCATCTTTGAGCTTACCATTCGACTCATTTAAAATATAAATGCTTCTGACCAACTTTGATGTTCTTGTAGAACTGACGCTTCTCGACCTCCCGAAGGACAATCTTGATATTGAACTATCCTATGGATACACTTCCATCTGTGAATATTTCGTTTTCGGCTATCCGCAGTATCTAGGAGAATGATCTAAATACAAAATATCTTCAACAATCAGTTTCACAACTTGACCATAAAAATAACCTGTATCTAATGCTCCCAGAGCACGACAGGTCACATCATCTGCATCATAACACTATATTGAAAAAATTACAACATAAATAACACACCACACATACAAACACTAGAAAAACTGAAATCCCCTCTCTTTTTTTTTATAATAGTTTGAGTGGAGATTCTGGTGGTTCTTCATCACTATCTGATTCAAATGAATCATCTATATGAGAAATGTTTGCAATTTCTTTACCATTTAGAATATCTTTTGCACGACTTATGCAATTCCATGCAATATGTCCATACTTGTGACAATAAAAACATTCACCTAACCCCTTATTTTTTCTCATCTTACCCTTGGAGAATAACGCAATTTCATGATGAACATTTGTGTCCTCTGGATTCATCCTTTTTTCTTCGACTAAAAGTGATGCTACCATTTCTTTTAATGACTAAGAAGACATTTGACTTAATGCGAATACAATATTGTTATATTTAGAGGATATACTATTTAACATAATTGCTTTAGAATCTTTTGCCTCTACCTTGGTACCAACATCAACGAATTGCCTTAAAAGAGACATTAAAGCATTTATATGACTGGATAGTGGTATCTCATCTTGCATTTTAAGGCTAAAGAGTTTCAACTTAAGAGAGAACTTTGCGTTTAAAGACTTTTCTCCAAATAGTTTACTTAATTGCTCCCAAATATCTTTAAATGATTTTGCTAAATCAACTAAATGCAATTGAGTGTCTGAAAGACCCAATCCAATAATAGCCTTGGCCCTGTCTTCTCTCTTATCCCATTCACTTAATAGCTTGGCATCAGTAGGTGTTTTTTTGTTCCTTTTACTAAATTCCACAATCCCTTATTCATCAAGTGTATTTGTATTTTGACTTTCCATGTATAAAAATTGATGCCATTCAATTTCTCCAACATTAGGGATGAATCCATATTACCTCTTTGTAATAGCTAGCTGCAAACGGATGGAAAATATTTCTTACACGGATCTCACCCCACCAGAAAGAGACCTCCACCACTTTTCTCTTCCTTCAATTGCTGACGGCTCCAATGTGTCGATGACAAACTAATAGTGACTCTCCTCTCACAACGACATTCTTTCTTCTCGGACAGACTCCTCCCTTTCATGTGGAATAGATTCACGATGACCAATGCTGGGAAATGATGGTAGATCTGCGCTCTGATACCAAATTATAGATAGAAAGAATTATATACGCATAAATAATATTTTGTATTATCATAACACATCAAGACATAACACGTATATATAGTTGGAGTGAGATCCAACTAACTCCAAACATGGAGATGTAGGTTGAGAGAATATCTCAACACTTACCTACAAAACCTCAAGCCAATCCTCAAACTTAGCACATAGCATTAATGTCAGCATTATCTCTAACATTCCTCATGTACCTTACTTCCATTTCCATAAAGGAGAAAATTGTCGGTTATTGCTTCATGATCCTTTCTCTAATAATGTGTCGGTTTCACAAAAGCCCAGTTTCAAGTATGAGGCCACTGCAGTTACTGTTGCTTCCAAAGCTATTGAAGAATATTTGGAATCTGGTGCTAGTGTGTTTTGAGATAAATGTGGCAGTTAAGGATGTTGATGATATAGTGAAAAGTGGTTCAATTTTGGTGTTGGTCATGGTTAATTTTCAAGCATCAAAGGAAAGAAGATACAATCTCATAGTTTATTGTTTCTTAAGTGTTTTTTTAGATAAACTGTGTATAAAATATTGAAACATTCAATGTTTTAGTGGACACTCCACTCATCTTGTGGAGAAAAGAGTTATGAAAAGATCTCCTTTATTATTTAATCATTTTTCACAACTCTTTATTTGTGGTTGAAGATGGATGGAGTGTCCTCTAGAAACTTGTTTCAATATTTTATACATAGTTTATCTCCAAAAAACTTAAGAAACATCATGACTAACTGTGAAAACCTACACTCTCATAATCATAGCTTATTGTTTATCAGTTGCTTAGATAGACCATAAACAAAAATGTAAAATTGCAAGGTAAAATTGAAGATTACAAAGTGTAGCAGAGCTGGTGCAAGGGCCATGATTGCTAGCATCTGCATTTGAGATAGTGATCCATGTATGTCTTGATGCAAGTAGCCTCTCTAAAGAAAATAAAGACAAATGTTGAAGAATTCATAACAATGGAGGAACAAAGGATGGTTTCTATTGATAAAAATAGAAACTCAAGGTGCTTCTAGTTGAGAAAACTCAGTCCCGTTACACGCAAGAGTATTTTTGGCAAAGCAAATATCTTTGTATTAAACGACAAAGGGCAAAGAAAATATCTTTGTATTAAATGACAACAGTCCTATTTTGAAGCATATAGCCCGTTGCACACATTCACAGATTTTACCTTCCATTGATCATATGATTGCACCAAAATGTTACTGGAGAAGCCTTGGAAAATAGGGAGTTGCATTTTGATCATCGGTTCCACTAGTTGTGTATGGGCCTTTTCCCAAATACAAGTAGATCATAAAATTGCTTACCTGTTATCTTTGGCTCAATTTAAGCAATGGCAATTGGAGTAGAATTTGCAATCTGGGTACATGATAGAGAAGCACCAATAAATTCATTAACCAGAAAATTTGGTGCAATAGTATGATTTGTGGACCTATACTTTTCTATGGAGTTAGCATGATTTGTGGACCTATACTTTTCTATGGAGTTTCTTGAGTGACGAGATGAAAATAGGGATGTCTTTTCCACATATGTATTCTCCGTAGTTTTTACGATGCCGCTTTCATGTATGATGGAAATTTGTCTTAATTATGCCATGTTTTGAACACAAAGTTGAGCTATGCTTTTACAAAACCATATTTGGGTAGTATCTTGGATTTTGTTGGCCTAACTAGTTTGGTCTTTTGGGTTTTTGAATTGTAGGTTAAGCTAAAAGCCTAAGGAAAAATGATGATGTTGATGTTGGGAGGAAGGTAGGCTTCAAGGAAGTGAGTGCTCAAAAAATCATTTGGGGATAACAACTATCACACATATTTGGATTGTGTCTTTAATAGCATGATAAAAAGAGTCAAGATGTGGAAATAGTGAAGTGACTGCTCAAAAAATTATTTGGAGATAACAACTATGACAAATATTTGAAGTATGAAGAAACTAAAAAAATAAAAAAATAAAATCAATATGTGGGAATAGTGAAAGTGATGATGATAATAATGAGCTTCTACACATATTTGGATTATGTGTTTAATTTGTGGAAATAGTGAAGTGAGTGCTCAAAACATTATTTGGAGATAACAACTATGACAAATATTTGAAGTATGAAGAAACTACAAAAATAAAAATAAAAAATCAATATGTGGGAATAGTGAAAGTGATGATGATAATAATGAGCTTCTACACATATTTGGATTATGTGTTTAAGAGTAGAAACTACAAAAATAAAAAAGTCAATATGTGGAAATAGTGAAAATGATGATGATAATAATCAGCGTCTACACTTTTATTTAGAGTCTCAATTATTTAATTATCACAAGATCACAAGATTTAGGAAACGAAATTTTTTTCCATATTTATGGTTTATAGGCATTACCATTCTACTTATAAACTTGATCAATGGATATGAACAAAACCTTGGCAAATCAGGGGCAAGGATACTCTTACAAAGACACGATTATGTAGTATGAAGACTAATGGTAGGATTAGGTAACATGTAAAATGTAGTTGTTGTTATTGGTTTCTAGAATAAATGTATCAACATTTCAAATGATTTGGATTTATTGGCTGCAAGGATAACTAGGGAATTTGTCAAAGTAATTAAAGTTTACTCCATTATCACAACTTATGGATACTATCGAGCCATTGTAAAGGCTTTTTTTTTTGCCTCGTTCAGATATAGAATGTCCTATGGATAAAAGGAGGATGACAAAAGTGGCTTTATGTGCCCTGGGTCTACTTTCCATAAGCTACATTTCTACCTTTAGGTTTCAAAGGTGTGTTATGATTTGGCCTAATTTGAAATATTGTAAATACTCCAACTCAAGGTTATGATGTTGAAAATATAGTTGATAACGTAATTCCTATTCCTAAAAGAATTTTCTTACCATTTTGACTAAGAGTGAAGCATGAAATCTCATCCTAACAAAACTCCTTAGACCATTCCATAAAGGAAATTGGTTTCTCTTTTTTAGTACTTAGTTCAACCATATGTCTAATCTTCCATATTATGTTAAGCCATCTTAACCTTATTTATATTCTTGGGATCCAATTTCATAAAAAGAGGTAGAAATCAAGCATGCCAAGAGGGAATAAAAGGGAAACACTGGGAACATTGAAAGGGTTGGAATTTTAAACAACTCAAGGTAAGGGTTTTCAAGGAACCCTTTGGGGCTAGTTTGTTTTTCAAGATTAAGTGGTCGAACTAGTGTACTCACCACATCTATGGCATAACCAATTCTCTCTATTATTGTATTTATATTTGATTCTTTCATATCTCTTTTCTTTCTATTCATTTTTGTAGCTTGTTAGGAAAACTTTCCTATATTTACAATTATTTGATAGCTAGATTGTGGTACCAATGGTCATCTATGATTGAAAAGTTCATATAAGATTCATAAAATTTTAATGTAGTCGCTAATATATAATATTTTTTTTCATTTATGAGATGAATACTTCTATAATTGTTACACACCAAAATGTCACACTTAAGTGTTGCATCTATTTATGCCTAAGTGTCGTAAAGTGTCGTATGCATCTTATTAAGTGTTGCATGAACTTTGTTAAGTGTCGTATGCACCTTACTAAGTTTAACATGCACTTTACTTAGTTCCACAACCCAGTGACACAATGAAAGAACATTTGGCATGATCCCTAAGTCATTTTAGAGGAAGAAACCCATCATTTGAAGACCAGAAACATGCCTTCTACTAGGAATTTGGACCATTTTTTAAGGTATTTTGAAGGTCAACACCCCTCTACCCATGTATATGGAGCATTGATATCCTATTAATGCCCCCTTGTCCATGTATAGGGAGAATTGATCCTCTTTTTCAATTCCCTATGTTCAGTTCCAAGGGAGAGTTGATGTGGTCAAAGGAGGTTATAACCATCCAACCTTTTTCTAAGGGAAGAAATCCAAGGAGATTGAAGTTTGTTTGGGTCAAGGATTCAAGTCACCCTACTTGGATCCATGCTAGGAAACATCAAGAAGAAAAATCCCAAATAATGGAGCAAAATCGTCAACCATTTCCCAAAATATCTCATCATGGTTAAGCCTCCCAATTTTATATATTGAGGGAATTTACATGGTGAAAGGGGGAAGGAATCCATTGAAGAATCATCATTATGATCTCAATACATTCATCCAAGGGTTGGACTAGAGAGATTGTAGAATTTGTTTCAATGTCAAAGGTGATTTGTAAGTGATTTCTTTATTATCTTTACATTAATATAAACTTGGCCTATTCCCTTCAAGTTCATGTGTTCAAACATGCGCTTGTCTATTGTTGTTTCAGTCATCATAGATAGATATATTTTTTCTAACCACATAGAGTAGAAGAAGGGGATTCCTTGTTTTCCATTGTGGGTCTTTTCTTGCTCCTAGGAGCTTGGAGATCAAGGTCAGAGGTGGGAGCAGTGAGGATGGCCATCGTAAAAAGGTATGCCACATTCTCTTCCTTATCATTTTTCTTGGTCAAGTAGATAAAGAGGGATATTAGTGTCCACTTGTTAAATTATATATTTGGACCAAAGAAGGGGTATTGGTCCAAATGGGATTTCAACCTATCTGTATGGTGAAATTTCTCACAATAGAAAAATGACGACTCCACTAGGGAAGAACTTTGACTAGTCTTCCTTTGGTTCATCTAGTCCTTGTTGAGTCTTGTTTGTGATTTGATATTGTTTTATGCTTGGTTTTGAATCATTCCTCTTCCCTCTGCTTCATTGATAAGTTTATAAAGTCATTCCCCTGACCTTTGCTAAATCTGGGAAAATTTTGGTGTTTTTCCAACACTTTTAGGTATCAATGGTCCCCCATAGTGTCTCACGGAGCATTTATTATCATTATCAGTGCTCCCCCATAGTGTATCACAAAGCATTGACCCTTGTTCAACGCTTTGTCTCCCTTGTTAAAGGACCGTTGATCACCTCTTTTTCTTGGTTTCAAGAATTGTTTCCCTATTTTTCTGAGTCCTCTGATTGGAGGCTTTGTATGAGAGTCCTATATGTTTGGTTTTGACCTTTTTTGTCTAAGAGATTGAAATTTATCACTTATTTTACCTCCCTTGAGTTTGAAAATTCTTTAAGTTGTGAAATTGTATGATTACCTTGGGTTAAGAAGATCCCTTGGTCTCTTCCTTACAGTATTCTGGTCTTCATCCCGAAAGTCTTCATATTTATGATAACTTAATATTTTTAGAAGTGTTCGTTAACTTGAAATTGCAAAGGTTTCTTTGTTTTCAGTTTATTTATTTCCTTTTTTAGAAATGTTTGGTCTTTTGAATGCTTGAGACTCTGTTGTTCGCAACAAATCAACATAATATTTGATTTCTGCTGCCCATTTTTGAGGATTTCAAAGAGTGATCATATTATTTATCTTTTACATATTTTGAGTCCTTGATTGAACAAGTTATCTCATGCTTTATTTCTTTCAGTGCTCGTAAAACTTTCAAGTGCACTTTGTTTGGTTTCTGTTTTGCTTCGTGTTCCTTTATGTCAAACATTGATTTCTTTCATTCTCATTGAAAGATAGGAAGAAAAAAAGTTTTTCATTTGAATATATTTCATTGCACATACAAGCAAGCAAAGAAAATTTATGCATTCTTAGGATTTTTGTTTTGGTACCTGTCTTGCATGAGCTAGTCTTGTATTTTCTTTAGGATTTCGGATTTGTTTGATAGTTTGACATCATTTTGAAAGTTACATGATATTGAGAGATTGTTAAGAATAAAATAACTCTTCTTCGTCTCATAGACAAAATTCATCAAAAAGAAACCATTTCATTTCATTCTTTTTGCATTCTATTGGGGTCGAGTCTCACACAACATTAGTTTCATCTATGTGGACCTTCCTGAGAAACAAAACCATTAAAATAAACTATCATTCTAATAAAATCAACTAGATATTTTTTGGTTCATAGCACACCAACAGTAGCATAAGGTTAGAATCTTTGGACTAGGAAAAGTGAGTAAATTGTCCAAGATTACTAAACAAGACAGCATAACACTTAAGAGTGCTCAAATCCAAGTATCATATAGGAATAGCTGGGAACCCACTCTAACAAAAGAGATAAAAAAGAGGTCACGTGCATAAGAGAAATGGATATTACGCCTCCAAATCTTGACCAATCGTAGAGGAAAGAGCGTATATTAGGGGGGTTTCTTGAGAAACTAATGGTTTCATTTGTTCTTGGTGCTTCGTGAATCCCGAATCCATTTAGGGTCCTAAGGAGTATTACTAGTCCAATTGTCTTCATTTCTCTTGAAGAATTTTGTACATTCGGTCTTGACTATCAACTGTACCCCCAGAGGTTGACTATGAGTTGGTAACCTTAGTGGCCTTTCCTAAGTATCTATAGAGGTGAATCTTGGGGGATTCTGTTGGTACCTCGGGAAGATGTCGTATTACAATTTTAGTACCCTTGGAAGGTGACCCCATGAAGCAAGGGTTTCTACCACTGAGAAAGGTTGTTACGTGGAGGTCAGGGTAACTGCTTTTCATATCTTCATTGGCGTCTTGACATCTAATATTTATAATATCCTTTTATCTTATATTGATTGGTTGATTACCTATAGATATTATTTAGGGGTGTGTTATTTAAGAGTTCATAGTTGGCCTTAAGGATTGTTATTTTACTTTCACTATGGCTAATCAAGGGCTTCGAAGATATAAAAAAATGCAAGGTTTGGATCCTGAAGTTCAAGAACCTCAACGCAACCCTTCTTATGAAGGAATGTCAAAGAAAACAATTCTAAATCTGGGAGCGTAACTCTTATAAGTGACCAAAATGAAGAAGAAATGGTTACAACCTTCATGGAGGGCATTGTATCTTACCCAAATCCCCTTTTTACTGATCCACTCAACCCACAAATCGTTGAACAATTGTCCATGAGATTTCTTGATACTTATTCTTCTTACTATTTACCATTCAGTTCATCCACTAGGCCATCTTTTGGCATGAAGCAACCAACATTTGGTTTTCTAGAGGGATTGATAGTTTCACTTCCTCTATCCACACCTCCTGTAGTTGACCTTGCAAGAGCATAGATCACTATTGTTGGTGCTTCTTCTTTATTGGTAACAATTGTGACCCACGTTACTCCAACACAATGACTTGCGAGTACATATCCCTATGCACATGGGTCAGATAATATTCTTGTTTCACTACTCCCACATATGCACACACCAAGTACTTTACCTGGTCATCCCATCGGTCAGATGGCCAACAGTCAAGTCATTCAAACAACCACATTTACACAAGCTACTCACCCTACATCTCCAACTTTACAAATGGGGAATTCTACTTTACCTTTCATTGGAGGTCAATCTTCAATGGGAGGCCAAGATTTAGTTCAGGGGAAACCTTCAGTTGGAGGGAAACTTTTTTCCATGGGGAAACCCTCAACCCAGGGGCAAGTCGCTCGTGTAGGTCCTTTGATTCCCATTACTATTGAACTATGTTCGAGACAACCATATCCAAGAGTTGCATGGGGGACAGCCAGGTCAACCACAATGCACGGGGGGTTAGCTAGAGTACATGGGAGGAACATCTAGTTTTTCCATCCCATCGCAACCTATATATGGTCATACTAGTGTTCCTATGTCACATGGTTACTACTAGTATCCACGGGATAACTTACATCTTCCATTCTTGGCTACATTAGATCTTCCTGATCTGTCACGTTTGACCAATGATCCCATACTGCAATCCCCATTTTGGCCTCCAATCCCGCCAAACTACCGTATGATATCCAAAAAATTGACAGGAAACCTAAAGAAGACCCTAATAACCACATAATGAATTTCCATCTTTGGTGTTCTTCGAACTCTTTGATGGATGCCTCCAATCATTTAAGGATTTTCCAAAGAAGTCTCATAGGCTCGACAACCAAATGGTATATTGAAATACCATGCAACTCCTTTGGTGACTTTAATACTTTAGCTATGGAATTTTTGACACATTTCTAACTGTTGATTCAATATGAAACTGATACGTAGCTTTTAACCTCGCTTAAAAAACTCACTTCCACCCACATTTCTTATCATATTCATGAGTGGAGGAGGCGATGAAGGTTAATTAAAGATATCATTTCAAAACAACTCTTGGAAGATTGGTTTACCAATTCACGTTTTCCACCCATCGCTAGAGATATCGCCATGGGAGGTGTTTTCACTGAGGTGTAAGCGATTAGTCATGCTCAATATTTGGACTTGGTATATTCCCAGTTCGACACACTTTAGGATCTGATCCCTCATGTTCATCAATCGTCAAATGATCCATTAATACCTACTATGGATGTCCATGCCAATGGTGTGGTGGGTTTCGTAACCAAAAATGATCCCTCTCCTACACAAACCTCTGAGGTTAATGCAGTCCATTCCACTTCATCTCAGCAACCTGGAGGTAAGAATAAAAACAAGGGTAAATCCAAGAAATCATCTAACCCACGGGAGAGTAAAAAAACTGTTCATACACAACTAAAAAGGAAGGACAATATTCCATGCTTGATTTGTATGGAGGACCACTACACGAAAGACTTCCCTCATCATGAGGAAGTTGAAAATTTTCTGAAAGGTACCTCCCAACCCGCAGTATTAAATAATCCATTTTCGATTCAATAGTAATAAATAGTTGTGAAAATTATCGCCCCTCCACAAGGGGTAAATGCAATTCATCCTCACCATGAGGGTGCTTCCTCAAGCGTCGCTCAGGTATTTATGTTAAGCCCTAATATTGGCTCATTACCCCTTAATTGGGGCATATTATATTAGTAATGTTATTTTATTTATGTCGGATTTAGGCCATTAGTTGTAATTATACCTCCTAGTC
>JZKD02S0866522.1:0-14199 GCA_000966675.3 Picea glauca
TCTTCAAGACCTTGCATGGTCCAATTTTCTTCATCTTTAACTTGTTATATGTTCCTCTCGGGAACCTTTCTTTCCTTAAATGCGCCAGAACTAGATCACCAACTTCAAACTGAAGTTGTCTTCTATGCTGATTGGCTCTGCATTTGTATTCTTGGCTTGATTTCAGCAACCGCTCCTTCACTTGGCTGTGAAGTTCCTTCATCGCTTCAGCGAATTCTTCTGCACTAGTGCTGCTAGTCGCAGTCTATTTTGAATCCCTCAATTTAGAAACTCCTCTCGGTTGCATCCCACATACAATCTAAAATGGACTTCGGCCTGTGCTCCTGTTCACTGAATCATTGTAAGCAAACTCTGCCTATGACAATATATTGTCCCAACTGCTATGGTGTTCTATCACCAAGCTTCTCAACAAGTCTCCCAGACTTTTGTTCACCACTTCTGTTTGCCCATCTGTCTGCGGGTGATAAGCAGAACTAAACATTAAGTTAGTTCCTATCTTCTTCCATAATGTTTTCCAGAAATGCCCTATGAATCTGGTGTCTCTGTCCGAAACTATGCTTTTCGGAAATCCATGAAGTCGAGCGACCTCCTTGAAGAATAGATTTGCGATGTGAGTCACGTCACTGGTCTTCTGGCATGGAATAAAATGTTCCATATTGGAAAACCTATCCACTACCATAAAGATTGAATCTACACCTCTTTGTGTCCTTGGCAAACCCAATACAAAATCCATACTTATCGCTTCCCACGACTTGTCTAGTATGGGCAATGGCTGATAAAAACCTGCATTCTGCTTTCTCCCCTTTGAATGCTGGCAAATTCTACATCTTTCAACAAATCTCTTGACATATTCTCACATCCCTAGCCAAAAATATGATTCATTCAGCTTTGCGAATGTTTTGTCATGACCAAAATGTCCTGCTAATCCTCCGTTGTGTTTTTCTTTCAACAGGTTCTCCCTTGTGGAGCAATTTGGAATGCACAATTGATTTCCTTTGAACAATAATCCATCTTGGATCATATAGTCTGTCCAAGGGCTTCTATCTCTAAGAAATGGATTCTCAGCCGCTTCATACGCTTCCTTAAAATCTTGGTCATCCGCATACATGTTCCTGAGATCATCGAAGCCTAATGTCTTGACTTTGAACTCCTGCAACAACAAACATTTCCTGCTCAAAGCATCAGCCACTTTGTTAGCAGTACCAGAAATATGTTTTATCACAAAAGTGAAATTTTGGATGTATTCAACCCATTTAACATGTTTCTGATTCAACTTCTCCTGTTGAGTCACAAACTGCAATGCATGATTATCACTGTACAATACAAATTCTTTTGGGATCAAGTAATGCCTCCACTTATTCAATGCCTGTATGATAGCATAAAATTCCTTATCATNTGAGCCTTCTGTCAATGCACTCCTTGCAGAAGATTTCGACTGCACTTCTTGTAGGAACCCTTACTTATACAAAGAAACAGTTGTAACTCATTTAACTTCCTCTCAGATTTCAATCTCAACACATGAGATCATACACACAACATAATAGCAATTTCATAACAGGAAGTAAATACTTATAAGTAGAGCATTACACACACACAAAGAATAACACAACAGCCATGAATTTGAATCAAATTCTTCTATTAATTCAAGATATGTACATGAATGTTCTTCTACAGTTCTCTGCTTCTCTCCTATGCTCTAGATTCTTCTAACTCTTCCTGAACTATGTTACAATATACAATGAGGGTGTCTATATCCATTCTCCCTCTTTTTTCTAGAACTGTCTAATCTATTATTCAATTCTACCTACCTACATTTACTACTTATAAATGCCTATGTCTATCTCATACGAGAGCGGGGCGCTCAAGGTCTGATTACATTTTATCAGGACGCCTTCATTAAATGATCTCATTTATGTTTGGTGCATCAGCTTCAAAGGAAAAATTTCAAAACTTGCGCTGGACATCTTCCAGCTGTCTTCCGCTTCCACGTCGACTCTTTTGTTATGAGGGATGCTCCTGCATCATACTCCCTCACTTGAAAATTTTCATGGGCTCCTGTCCATGAGCTCCTGCACGGTATGTCCATGCTTCATAATTTCTTCTTCAGTTTCCCAGCTGGCATCTTCAACTGGATGGCCCTTCCACTTGACCAAATATTCAAAATATTCCTTCCTTTTGGTTTTCTTACCCACTCGTTTATCCAGTATCTGCTCCATATGTGGCTTCTCTACAAATGGCATCTGCTTCTGCCACTGAACCTCTGGCTGTTCATCACTTTCAGTCTCTGTTTCCCCAGTTCTGTATGGGTATAAATCCACGATGTTGAATGTCGGAGAAATTCCGATTCCATCCGGTAACTCGATCTCATAAGCATTTTCTCCCATCTTCTTCAAGACCTTGCATGGTCCAATTTTCTTCATCTTTAACTTGTTATATGTTCCTCTCGGGAACCTTTCTTTCCTTAAATGCGCCATAACTAGATCACCAACTTCAAACTGAAGTTGTCTTCTATGCTGATTGGCTCTGCGTTTTTATTCTTGGCTTGATTTCAGCAACCGCTCCTTCACTTGGCTGTGAAGTTCCTTCATCGCTTCAGCGAATTCTTCTACACTAGCGCTGCTAGTCACAGTCTGTTCTGAATCCCTCAATTTAGAAACTCCTCTTGGTTGCATCCCATATACAATCTGAAATGGACTTCGGCCTGTGCTCCTGTTCACTGAATCATTGTAAGCAAACTCTGCCTGTGACAATATATTGTCCCAACTGCTATGGTGTTCTGTCACCAAGCTTCTCAGCAAGTCTCCCATACTTCTGTTCACCACTTCTGTTTGCCCATCTGTCTGCGGGTGATAAGAAGAACTAAACATTAAGTTAGTTCCTAGCTTCTTCCATAATGTTTTCTAGAAATGCCCTATGAATCTGGTGTCTCTGTCCGAAACTATGCTTTTCGGCAATCCATGAAGTCGAGCGACCTCCTTGAAGAATAGATTTGCGATGTGAGTCACATCACTGGTCTTCTGGCATGGAATAAAATGTTCCATATTGGAAAACCTATCCACTACCATAAATATTGAATCTACACCTCTTTGTGTCCTTGGCAAACCCAATACAAAATCCATACTTACCGCTTCCCACGGCTTGTCTGGTATGGGCAATGGCTGATAAAAACCTGCATTCTGCTTTCTCCCCTTTGAATGCTAGCAAATTCTGCATCTTTCAACAAATCTCTTGACATCTTCTCACATCCCTAGCCAAAAATATGATTCATTCAGCTTTGCGAATGTTTTGTCATGACCAAAATGTCCTGCTAATCCTCCGTTGTGTTTTTCTTTCAACAGGTTCTCCCTTGTGGAGCAATTTGGAATGCACAATTGATTTCCTTTGAACAATAATCCATCTTGGATCATATAGTCTGTCCAAGGGCTTCTATCTCTAAGAAATGGATTCTCAGCCGCTTCATACGCTTCCTTAAAATCTTGGTCATCCGCATACATGTTCCTGAGATCATCGAAGCCTAATGTCTTGACTTTGAACTCCTGCAACAACAAACATTTCCTGCTCAAAGCATCAGCCACTTTCTTAGCAGTACCAGAAATATGTTTTATCACAAAAGTGAAATTTTGGATGTATTCAACCCATTTAACATGTTTCTGATTCAACTTCTCCTGTTGGGTCACAAACTGCAATGCATGATTATCACTGTACAATACAAATTCTTTTGGGATCAAGTAATGCCTCCACTTATTCAATGCCTGTATGATAGCATAAAATTCCTTATCATACGTGGATTACTTCAGTTTTGCCTCATCCARCTTCTCACTGAAATATGCAACTGGTCTGTCTTCCTAACTCAAGACCGCTCCTATGGMAAACCCACTTGCATCACTCTTCACCTGAATTTTTTTTTGGAAATCCGGCAACACCAAAACCATTTGTTCCGTGATCTTTTTCTTCAASAGATCGAAGCTCTTTTCAGCCTCTACTRTCCAATGAAAAGATTTATGCCGCTTCTTCACTGTGTCCATCATCGYTGCACTAATTYCACTGAAATTCCTAATGAATTTCTGGTAGAAACTAGCCAGTCCATGAAAACTTCTCACCTCGAATACGTTTCTCGGTGATGGCCAATTCTTGATCACTTCCACCTTATCTGGATCCATCCTCAACTCATTTGCAGATATAACAAAACCCAGATAAATGAGTTTTGTCTTCATAAATGAGGACTTCTTCATGTTTATCAACAACTTCTCTTGCTGTAATCTCTTCATTACAATAGCCAAATGCTTCAAGTGTTCAGCCTTCATCTTGCTGAAAACCAATATGTCATCCAGATACACGATGACAAATTTCCCGATGAACTCCTTTAGGACTTCATTCATCAACCTCATAAAGGTACTTGGTGCATTCGTCAAGCCAAACAGCATAACAAGCCATTCATACAAACCTTCTTTTGTCTTGAATGTTGTTTTCCACTCATCACCTTCTCTCATACGAATCTGATGATATCCACTCTTCAAATCAATCTTTGAAAAAAAAATTGCTCCACTTAAGTAGTCCATCAAATCATCCATTCTTGGCAATGGGAATATACCTGATAGCTATCTTGTTAATGGCTCTTGAATCAGTGCACATCCTCCAGCCTCCGTCTTTCTTCGGACTGAGTACTATCGAAACAACACATGGACTCAAGCTTTCCCTAACCAATCCTTTGTCCAACAATTCTTGGACCTGTCTTTTGACCTCCTCATTCTCCCGTGGCGTCAATTTGTACGCGGCTTTGTTTGGAAAACTAGCTCCTGGTATGAGTTCTATATGATGACTCACGCTCCTCATCGGTGGTAACAAACAAGGCAATTCATCTACTACAATATCAACGAACTCTTCCAGCAGTTCCTGAACTTCTCCTGGCAAATCGTCCACTCTTGTGCTAGTCAGAACAATTCTTGGTTTTCTGACCACAAAGAATTGTGGATCCTCCTTCTTCTTAACTTCTGTAAGAAGTTCCTTCCCTCTCATGAGAAGTACTGTGTTGTTTACCTCCGGCTTCACCTCCTTATCCTCAATTGGATGCAACCTATGGATTCTCCCATTCTTCGTCAGGGTGTATGTGTTCATTCTTCCATCATGAATCACATTTCTATTATACTGCCATGGTCTACCCAGCAATAGATGAAAAACATCCATAGGAATAACATCACAGAGTACTTTATCATTATACCCTCCTATTTTGAATTCAATCAAACACTGTCTAGTGACATTTACCTGATGTCCCTTCTGTAGCCATGAAACTTTGTATGGAATCGGGTGATTAGTTGTCTCCAACTCTATCTTTTCTACCATCTCGGTTGAAACGATATTATCTGTGCTTCCACTGTCCACAATGACCTTGCATACTCTATCCTTGGTCTTGCAAGCAGTCCTAAAAATACTGTTCCTTTGCGTTGTATTTTCCATCTCCTTCTCTGGCGTCAAAAGGACTTTCCGCATCACCAGTGACCTTCCGCCTTCAGCGTATTCAACCTCAGCATCTCGCCTTTGTGCCTCGACAATGTGAGTCTCTCCAGTTTCTTTCTTTTTCTCTAGACACTCGAACGACCTATGGCCATTCTTCCCACATGTGAAGCATGTGACTACTCCACCTCTTCCTCTTCCTCTACCTCAGGTATGAGGAAACCTATCATTATCAACATATCCTCCCCTTTGTTCAATTTGTTGTCCTCGCTGCTCAACATATGGTCCTCTCTGTGAGGTTACACCTCTTTCAAATTTTCCCTGAGGTTTCTTCCATTCCTCCTTGGGCTTCTGGTATTTATCTTGGGCAACTGCTTTGCCTCTGAGTTGGCTCCTACCTCGGCCTCTCTGACTTTTCTTATGGCTCAGCTTCTCCTCAGCTTTCAGATCCATTTGGTAAGCATACTCCACCATTCGAATGGTTTCCATACTTATTTCATCCTGAATTTCATATCTCAGGCCATTCATATACCTGGCCACTTTTTCATCATTGCTTTCACGATGACCTGCTATGATATTTAGCCTGTAAAATTCCTCAGTATACTCCTTCACTGTCATCATCTTCTGTCTCAAGTTTTGCATCCTCCTGAACAGACAAATTTGATAGTCCCTGAGAATAAATTTTGCCTTCATCTTGGCTATCATCCTGTCCCAGCTCTTAATCTTCTGCTTGCCTTGGCAATGTCTGTCAGCTTGCAGTTCATCCCACCACAAGGCTGCATGTCCTTTTAATCTTGTGATTACATGCTTGACATTCTTATCCTCTTCAATATCTTCATAGTCGAAGTAGGTGTCAAGAGCTCTAATCCAATCTAGCAGCTCTTCCCCATCTAGATTTCCCTCATAAACTGGAATGTCCATTTTTACCCTTGTACTCATTCTTGCAATAGCTTTAAGTAAGCNCACTGAAATTCCTAATGAATTTCTGGTAGAAACTAGCCAGTCCATGAAAACTTCTCACCTCGAATACGTTTCTCGGTGATGGCCAATTCTTGATCACTTCCACCTTATCTGGATCCATCCTCAACTCATTTGCAGATATAACAAAACCCAGATAAATGAGTTTTGTCTTCATAAATGAGGACTTCTTCATGTTTATCAACAACTTCTCTTGCTGTAATCTCTTCATTACAATAGCCAAATGCTTCAAGTGTTCAGCCTTCATCTTGCTGAAAACCAATATGTCATCCAGATACACGATGACAAATTTCCCGATGAACTCCTTTAGGACTTCATTCATCAACCTCATAAAGGTACTTGGTGCATTCGTCAAGCCAAACAGCATAACAAGCCATTCATACAAACCTTCTTTTGTCTTGAATGTTGTTTTCCACTCATCACCTTCTCTCATACGAATCTGATGATATCCACTCTTCAAATCAATCTTTGAAAAAAAAATTGCTCCACTTAAGTAGTCCATCAAATCATCCATTCTTGGCAATGGGAATATACCTGATAGCTATCTTGTTAATGGCTCTTGAATCAGTGCACATCCTCCAGCCTCCGTCTTTCTTCGGACTGAGTACTATCGAAACAACACATGGACTCAAGCTTTCCCTAACCAATCCTTTGTCCAACAATTCTTGGACCTGTCTTTTGACCTCCTCATTCTCCCGTGGCGTCAATTTGTACGCGGCTTTGTTTGGAAAACTAGCTCCTGGTATGAGGTCTATATGATGACTCACGCTCCTCATCGGTGGTAACAAACAAGGCAATTCATCTACTACAATATCAGCGAACTCTTCCAGCAGTTCCTGAACTTCTCCTGGCAAATCGTCCACTCTTGTGCTAGTCAGAACAATTCTCGGTTTTCTGACCACAAAGAATTGTGGATCCTCCTTCTTCTTAACTTCTGTAAGAAGTTCCTTCCCTCTCATGAGAAGTACTGTGTTGTTTACCTCTGGCTTCACCTCCTTATCCTCAATTGGATGCAACCTATGGGTTCTCCCATTCTTCGTCAGGGTGTATGTGTTCATTCTTCCATCATGAATCACATTTCTATCATACTGCCATGGTCTACCCAGCAATAGATGAAAAACATCCATAGGAATAACATCACAGAGTACTTTATCATTATACCCTCCTATTTTGAATTCAATCAAACACTATCTAGTGACATTTACCTGATGTCCCTTCTGTAGCCATGAAACTTTGTATGGACTCGGGTGATTAGTTGTCTCCAACTCTAGATTTTCTACCATCTTGTTTGAAACGATATTATCTGTGCTTCCACTGTCCACAATGACCTTGCATACTCTATCCTTGGTCTTGCAAGCAGTCCTAAAAAGACTGTTCCTTTGCGTTGTATTTTCCATCTCCTTCTCTGGCGTCAAAAGGACTTTCCGCATCACCAGTGACCTTCTGCCTTCAGCGTATTCAACCTCAGCATCTCGCCTTTGTGCCTCGACAATGTGAGTCTCTCCAGTTTATTTCTTTTTCTCTAGACACTCGAACGACCTATGGCCATTCTTCCCACATGTGAAGCATGTGACTACTCCACCTCTTCCTCTTCCTCTACCTCAGGTATGAGGAAACCTATCATTATCAACATATCCTCCCCTTTGTTCAATTTGTTGTCCTCGCTGCTCAACATATGGTCCTCTCTGTGAGGTTACACCTCTTTCAAATTTTCCCTGAGGTTTCTTCCATTCCTCCTTGGGCTTCTGGTATTTATCTTGGGCAACTGCTTTGCCTCTGAGTTGGCTCCTACCTCGGCCTCTCTGACTTTTCTTATGGCTCAGCTTCTCCTCAGCTTTCAGATCCATTTGGTAAGCATACTCCACCATTCGAATGGTTTCCATACTTATTTCATCCTGAATTTCATATCTCAGGCCATTCATATACCTGGCCACTTTTTCATCATTGCTTTCACGATGACCTGCTATGATATTTAGCCTGTAAAATTCCTCAGTATACTCCTTCACTGTCATCATCTTCTGTCTCAAGTTTTGCATCCTCCTGAACAGACAAATTTGATAGTCCCTGAGAATAAATTTTGCCTTCATCTTGGCTATCATCCTGTCCCAGCTCTTAATCTTCTGCTTGCCTTGGCAATGTCTGTCAGCTTGCAGTTCATCCCACCACAAGGCTGCATGTCCTTTTAATCTTGTGATTACATGCTTGACATTCTTATCCTCTTCAATATCTTCATAGTCGAAGTAGGTGTCAAGAGCTCTAATCCAATCTAGCAGCTCTTCCCCATCTAGATTTCCCTCATAAACTGGAATGTCCATTTTTACCCTTGTACTCATTCTTGCAATAGCTTTAAGTAAGCATTCACTCGCTGCATCTTCCACTGGGATTTCTTCTTCTTCATGTCCAGCATCACCTTCATCCTCGGATTCACTGATATCTCCTACATCATCTTTTCTCCTTTCTCTTATCTCCATGTCCTCCATTTTGGCACGAATATTTCGCATTCCTCTCTCCATGTCTATATTCTGTGCTTGCCTACCTCTTTCTCTGGACAATTCCCTTTCCTCCTCTGGATTGGGTGATTGTCTACCCCTTCTCCTTGGCGACATGGTGAATTCTCCTTTTTCTCTGCTATAGAAAGAAAAGAATATTTTCTAAGCTCTGATACCACTTGACGCAGGCACGCCAACCAGGGCACGTCCGCTCACAGGATCTCTCTCCTTCCTTGGCCTGAAGAACTTGAAGTTCTTCAATCCCTTATCGGGACTTTAACACCCACAGAAATTCTCCTTATGATCTCCCTATCCGAATCGGGAAATCGAACTTCGCGGGATCGTGAATCCTACAGACATGGATCCGAGTCTTTCAATTCCCTGAAACCCAATGTGGTTCAAGGCTAATGCCCCCACTCCTATCGAGACTCTCTGTCGTTGGGAAATCGGCACCTATGGTGTTGCAAGAACCTGCCTCCTCGATTCTTCGATTCCCAATCTGTGAAGGCACCCTCTGCTAGGCCTCCCGATCCATGTGACCACAATACCCATTGTATCGGGGCTTCGGACTTCGCAGGAGCGAAGTGTATAGACTCTGTGTCCTCGGGATCTCCGATCCTCCGATCCCCGACACCTTTTGGCGTTGACTCCTTGTGAGGGCTTGACTCAACACTTGTCCTCCCTCAGTATATCGGAGTTCGCAAGTTCTCAAATCCGGATACAAAATTTTTGGGACTTACTCTTTCCCAAACCCCGACAACAATTTTCCACCTGTCCTTTGTTCTAGCGCCTATGGCCCACAATCTTATGGTGATTAGGAAATCGCGTATCGCGATATCGCTNTTTCTTTTTCTCTAGACACTCGAACGACCTATGGCCATTCTTCCCACATGTGAAGCATGTGACTACTCCACCTCTTCCTCTTCCTCTACCTCAGGTATGAGGAAACCTATCATTATCAACATATCCTCCCCTTTGTTCAATTTGTTGTCCTCGCTGCTCAACATATGGTCCTCTCTGTGAGGTTACACCTCTTTCAAATTTTCCCTGAGGTTTCTTCCATTCCTCCTTGGGCTTCTGGTATTTATCTTGGGCAACTGCTTTGCCTCTGAGTTGGCTCCTACCTCGGCCTCTCTGACTTTTCTTATGGCTCAGCTTCTCCTCAGCTTTCAGATCCATTTGGTAAGCATACTCCACCATTCGAATGGTTTCCATACTTATTTCATCCTGAATTTCATATCTCAGGCCATTCATATACCTGGCCACTTTTTCATCATTGCTTTCACGATGACCTGCTATGATATTTAGCCTGTAAAATTCCTCAGTATACTCCTTCACTGTCATCATCTTCTGTCTCAAGTTTTGCATCCTCCTGAACAGACAAATTTGATAGTCCCTGAGAATAAATTTTGCCTTCATCTTGGCTATCATCCTGTCCCAGCTCTTAATCTTCTGCTTGCCTTGGCAATGTCTGTCAGCTTGCAGTTCATCCCACCACAAGGCTGCATGTCCTTTTAATCTTGTGATTACATGCTTGACATTCTTATCCTCTTCAATATCTTCATAGTCGAAGTAGGTGTCAAGAGCTCTAATCCAATCTAGCAGCTCTTCCCCATCTAGATTTCCCTCATAAACTGGAATGTCCATTTTTACCCTTGTACTCATTCTTGCAATAGCTTTAAGTAAGCGTTCACTCACTGCATCTTCCACTGGGATTTCTTCTTCTTCATGTCCAGTATCACCTTCATCCTTGGATTCACTGATATCTCCTACATCAGCTTTTCTCCTTTCTCTTATCTCCATGTCCTCCATTTTGGCACGAAGATTTCGCATTCCTCTCTCCATGTCTAGATTCTGTGCTTGCCTACCTCTTTCTCTGGACAATTCCCTTTCCTCCTCTGGATTGGGTGATTGTCTACCCCTTCTCCTTGGCGACATGGTGAATTCCTTTTTCTCTGCTATAGAAAGCAAAGAAGCTTTTCTAAGCTCTGACACCACTTGACGTAGGCACGCCAACCAGGGCACGTCCGCTCACAGGATCTCTCTCCTTCCTTGGCCCGAAGAACTTGAAGTTCTTCAATCCCTTATCGGGACTTTAAGACCCACATAAATTCTCCTTATGATCTCCCTATCCTAATCGGGAAATCGAACTTCGCGGGATCGCGAATCCTACAGACATGGATCCGAGTCTTTCAATTCCCCGAAACCCAATGTGGTTCAAGGCTAATGCCCCCACTCCTATCGAGACTCTCTGTCGTTGGGAAATCGGCACCTATGGTGTTGCAAGAACCTGCCTCCTCGATTCTCCGATTCCCAATCTGTGAAGGCACCCTCTGCTAGGCCTCCCGATCCATGTGACCACAATACCCATTGTATCGGGGCTTCGGACTTCGTGGGAGCGAAGTGTATAGACTCTGTGTCCTCAGGATCTCCGATCCTCCGATCCCCGACACCTTTTGGCGTTGACTCCTTGTGAGGGCTTGACCTTTCAACACCTGTCCTCCCTCAGTATATCGGAGTTCGCAAGTTCGCAAATGCGGATACAAAATTTTTGGGACTTACTCTTTCCCAAACCCCGACAACAATTTTCCACCTATCCTTTGTTCTAGCGCCTATGGCCCACAATCTTATGGTGATTAGGAAATCGCGTATCGCGATATCGCGATTCTCATTCCACTTTTTCATGGACCCTTCTATGTCCCAAACCCCGATATGAGGTGACACCTGTTCTCCACTCAATTGTGTGGTTGTCACGTTTCGGAGTTTCGCGACTCCTCCTGCAATGATTTTAACGACACCAGGAATCCTGATCCCCCAATCCCCGATACACGTGAGAACTGGCCCTTCCACTCCACTATCTCCCTATCGGTATTTCGGACATCGTGAAATCGCGATTCCTAATGCAATGATTTCTTCACTCCTGGGATTCGTGATGGGTTTAACCCTGGCTCCTCTCCTAATGTCTGACGCGTGTCCTACCGAGATCAACGACTGGGATTCCTGTCGGTGTTTCGAGACTCGAAAGGTCTCCAACTCCTTAACTTCTGAAACCCCGAAGCCCACATGGACTTAAACCCTATGCATCTCTGTCCAATTGGACAATTGAAGGGTAACCAGAAAGATAATCCAATGGCCCATGGTATCCTAAGCTTAAACTTCCAGTGTGGCTGTAACTTCCTCATTACTTCTGATGAATCTGACAGTTAACGGGATTTTCACGAGCTAAATTCTGATTACATTTTATCAGGACACCTTCATTAAATGATCTCATTTATGTTTGCCGCATCAGCTTCAAAGGAAAAATTTCAAAACTTGCACTGGACGTCTTCCAGCTGTCTTCCGCTTCCACGTCGGCTCTTTTGTTATGAGGGATGCTCCTGCATCACATCTGCTTGAATTTCATTAATTATGCAAGCTTTCATTTCCTTAACTTGTTGTGTACTCCATGTGTGTGAAATAATGTCAAAACTAAACATAAATCATCTCAGAAGATAACCATGAAAAACAATCACCAACACACACTACACAAGGTGTACCTAAGATCTCCTTATTCAATTTTAGGTGGATCTAGGAAACGAGCAAAAATAATCTATTTTATTATGGATTTCCTTGTGATCACAATAGTGTGCCAAAATACAATGAATTCATCCTAATATCTTAATTGATATCACAAGGATATTCAAAGAGAGGGTTACAAATGTTCCAAGCTCTCTTTTAAGCATAAACTTGTTTTATATGCATAACATGTTTCTCTTTAAATTCTTGAAAAAAAAAAGGATTTTATTTTCATACTTTTACGAGGAAAAAATCCACCCAAACTTGAAAACTGTGCCACTTAACATGAAAAACAAAGATCATCCAACTTGTATGTGAGGACTCTATCGGTGAATATGGAGCAAGAAAAGTATGAAAGTATCTATTATAACTTTGCTTAACTTACCAGTGTGGAGGCACCCCCGTAGGTGCAGTAAGAATATCTTTGTGCTATTCTACAATATTGTCGATCTGCTTCTGTTGGATAGAAAGGTCTTATCTGAGGCTATAGTGGTTGTAGTTTCCTTCTATTTTCCTTCTAACCAAATCATGAAGAAGCTAAACGTCATCGTATGAAAGACTACTTTTTGGCATTGTTTTGGTGGGACAATGGTCAAAACTACCTCTGGTACCTTGTAGAGCTGACCCCCCAGAGTAACAATGACACTACGAGGTCACGACTTATAAAAAACATGGCTCTTCCACATATATGGGTGGCCTAATAGAACATCTCATACTTTTAGTGGGCCATCATCACACAATACATCATCCTTGAAGGGCTTGATGCCATAGGACATGCGACATTGTTGGCTAATGCGGAGATCCCGACCCTGACGAAGCCACTCGATGTTGTATGGTTGTGGGTGTGGTGTTGTTAGAAAATCCATCTGCTTGATGACCTATGTTGATATGAGGTTCTCCTAACTTCCACTATCAACAATAAAATGCAGCGAGGTCCCCTTCACCCACATATATGAATGAAAGAGGCGCTCCTCGTCCTCATGATCCTATGATTCTTCCAATTGGATTATTATGGTCATGACAGTAGCAGTGGGTTCTACATAAATGATTTGTCTCCTTTTATTGTTTTATGAATCAGATTCCAAGTTAGGGATCGATTCTTTTTCTTTGAGATCGGCCACCAATAACTATTTTGAGTGGCATTCATTAGTTTTTTTCCAAGGGATTTTGTGGAAGTCACACCACTTCTCAATGTCCTTTTTCATCTTTGTGTTACCCTTGTTTTCATGTGGCTTGGAATGGTTGTCTTGAGGTTGGTTGTTATGTGAGTTAGGGCCACATTTACCATACTTTGGTTGTTGTGGATTTGCAGACCTGAACTCTTGCCTGCTCTGCTACTTAAATTTCTACTCTATTTTGACAGCATATCGATAAGAGGCTCCCAGTGATGAGATGTCTATAAACTCCATTTTGGTTTGGATGTAGCTGTGTAGAGCCCAACATTATTTCAGAACCAAATGTCGCTCGAAATATTTGATACCCATCTTGGTGAGCAATGTATGGAAGGTATTTGTGAACTCTGGCACTATTTATCCCCTCTCTTGACGCAGCTTGGTTCATCTCATGTACTGGTCGTCATAATTTCCAACAGGGTAATTTTTTTCCTTGAACGCATCCACAAAAAAATCCCAAGTGGGCTTGGCCCCAAATATTCCAAACTCCTATGTGGATTTTTTCTCCCAATAAGTTTCCCACCAATATTTCACATGGGGGACAGCCTTAGGGA
>JZKD02S0866533.1:0-14199 GCA_000966675.3 Picea glauca
GAAAAAGATACAAGAAACACCGGTCAGACTCTATCCTTTTTCATCATGGCCTAGTTAAAATCCTACTCATACATCCATTAGAGTCACAAAATGACAGCCAGGATTCGTTTATAACTCGAAATGGCTATGGTAACCCTGATATGGGTGAGGTATATAAACTCGTGGTTGAGGAGACCCTTGTCCACCCAACAGAATCTCTCTCACCTCCCTAGACTCCTGTCTCTTCCCCTAACAATGAACTCTTGATCGATCCCAAGGTCATTCAACAAGCCTGTCAGCAGATTACACATCCAACTGATTGTGTTAAAAACTTAAAGAAACCTACAGGGAAGAAATCTAAAAGCAGTGTTGATATAAATTTTAAGAACAAAAGGGCTAGGAGATTGATATCGCGAAGTCTTCGTAATAAGATGAATTCTCATGAAAACGTGATCATCATGATCGAGGTTAATGAAAGCTCAGACTCTAAAATCGACAAATTCCTTGCAAAGGAAGACCCTTTGTCATTCGAGCCACACCCTGACCGACCCTATAACTTTGTCGATAATTTACCTCCCTGTTTGAAAGACAATCCAGAGTTTCCTGGTGTCAAGATTTTCAATAAATATACTATCCATATGGAGGGATCTCTGGTCCACAATCTTGTTTGTTCTAATGTAAATGCCACATATTCAAAGTGTGAGGTTTGTCTATCATGGATTGATAGATATTATACTAATATCCCAATTCTACAGTCACGGGTCAAGGTTTTAAAAGATCAGGTTGATGTTTTAACGAGAGAAAACTTGAGGCTCGATTCAGTTATTCAAGGCAAGGAAAAATGTATGAAGACCATAGGTCGTGTGATATTTAAAAATATTGAGGCTGCTATAGCCATTGTAAATTCCAAGGTTTCATGATACGATTTGATTTCATGATTAGAGGTATGATCTCTTAAATTAATAGCATGTTTGTTTTCCTTCTTATGTTAGATTATTTGGTTTGTTGAATAAACTATATTTCATTATTAAATTAGTTTTTTTTATTCATTACATATAATGAGATTTCATTTTATAACTAGCTACAGAATTGCAAGATTTTGTAGCCAATTATGGTAATTCGAATTGTGTAAATTAATGACAGAAAATATATCTGAAATATTTCTATTTCTCTTTTCTTTCAGGATATTCAAGGATCTATGATTTCAAAATTAATTTGAGGCACTCTTGAGACCTTCCGGTCATATCTATGATGTATTTTGAATGAACAAAAATGAATTGTTGTTAGTTTTGTAGGATTAAGTAGGATCAGGGTGGTTGCATCCCCCTTTATTTTTGAAATAAATATTTGATCTCAGGAACAGAAACATTTATTTGATGTGAAGTCAATCTGATGTTTCTTATATCCATGTACTTTATGCTCTTGTGATAATATCAGAAAGATCATCATCATTGGTGACCAATTCTAGCATATTGATGGTATGAGAATTCTATATTGTAATAGCTCTCGCTTTAAGACTTTTTGGACATTAAAGCTTCATTTGACTATTAATACAACATAATGTATTTTGAGCTTTAAGACTTAAATCTATAAGTTCCTTTTGCTGGCGATATTTCTTTCTTTGTTAGTATTTTTCTTGTCCATATTCCATGCCCTTCTCAACTATGGCACCAATGAACGAATGAGATTATATTAGAGTAATTTATTCATTTTTTGAAGGTTTTTACTCATTGTTTTAAGATAATTGTTTGCTAATGTTTCCAAGAGACCTTCAGATCTCAGTTTTTTTCCATTGTCTTTGGAATATCTTTCTATGAATTTTTCTCACTTACATTGCAGATTTGAAACTTTTTTTGCACATCTAGCTAGAGTGATAAATTAAGATTTGTGTGATTTTAAAGATTGATTTGAGAATATATAATTTTCTTTCTTGCTGATCGTCAATTAATATTGTATATTTTGAATTATTTGACTGCATATAAACATGTATAATTGCAGGTTCAAAGTAAGTAATACACTGGTACTCTAACAAAAAATCTTTGAATTGCTTAGGGACACCCCCCTCGGACTAGCATGCACTATTCCAAAAATGAGAGAGAGAATATTAGTGACTTAAGTAATTTTTTTAAATGATTACTGGACGACTCCTTTCGGGAAAATTCTGAGTGGTTACACCTACAAATAAATATTAAGTGAACTAATCTTTATGTAGATATCCTTGTCATCCCTTTGAGGTAATATGCACATATTTAGAGATTTTACTTTCAATAGTGATTAATTTGAAATCTACCTATGTTGTTGTCTATTTATAAGAAGTATCTTTTATTTAGTTCATAATTATTTCAATTCTAAATACTTCCAATATGCACATACAAGTGAAAATGGAGTATCAAGACACACAAGGTATGCCCTATTTGCAATCAGAGTATCAAGACACGCAACCAACCAAAAGGAATCAAGACACCAAATTGTAATGCTCGTAGGCATGTAAGTTATTCCCTATTTGCCATCATAGTATCAAGACACAACCATACGTCAAAGTAAAAAAATCATTGTCAACATCCAACACAGCTAGATCATAGATAAAAATGCCAACTAAATTAATGTGAGCACATACCACTAAAAAAGTAATTAGGTAGACATAAACATGTAAAAACAATTCAATATAAATTAATATTCAAATGATTCACTTCAATACAAACTTATGCCCTAGTGAAGAAATTCAATACCTACCATAAAAACCAGGTATAAAACACTAACCTTTATTTATTTTCGGGACGGTTTTTTGAGAAATTTATAAAGAAATGGGTTGTTAATAAGGACAAAAGATATTACTTGACATCCATGAAATTTATCTTCTTGAATTGAGCTTAGAATCCATGAGATTTCTATGCATTCAGAAATTTAACAAATATAGAATACTGAGACCAAATTGACTAAGATGAGAAGGGGAAGCTATGGATTTCAGCTCTACTACTAAAGAAGCCTTCACCTGCCTCTTCAAAAGATTCCAAGTTCTGTCTGTTGAAATTTTATTCTCCATTGCCACTACCAGTGGTGAATATAGGTGTAACCCAAGAAACAAATTCAACAATTGTCACTTAATAACAACCCTAAACCCAGTTATCACACCCTTCCCACCAATTAACCAGTTATGAACAACATAAAATCCATTAACCCTTAACCTGGTTATCACGCCCTTCCCGCCAATTAACGAGTTATGAACAGCATAAAATCCATTAAATCTAAACTTAATTATCACGTCCTTCCCGCCAATTAACCAGTTATGAACAACATAAACTCCATTAATGAGTGGAGAACTCGGCCAGTGAATTGAGTAAACTTCTCGTATAGATTAAAATCAATCCCTTACCCTGGTGTTTTAGCACCCTCCCTCCAATTAAAATGAAATAAGATAGGTGAACTCCATTAACGGATGGAGAAGTCGACCATGGAATATCGCATATGTAAAACTCTCATGGATTCCCAAGGCCAGTCTATATCTCTACTCGCTTTCCAAGGTCGGTCCATAACCCTCCTCGCTTCCCTAGGTCAGTCGATACGGGCTTCTGGTAATGGAGTAATTGCAATGTCGAAAAATTGTGAATCAAAATGCATTATCATTCCATGTGTTATGAAAACACCTTATTACTTGTCGAGCATATACATTATCATCATGCCATAACCTTCCAATATAATAATGTTTCATAAGTAAGTACAATAATAATTTTATTTTATATTATAAAAAAATTCCAATATAATTTTTTTCATATTATAAACTTGTAATATTTTATATTATAAACTTTCAATATTGGTTCATTTCTTGATATGGTAGATTAATGAACAAGTAGCCATTTAATTTGCACATGTTTTATGAATAATTTTTAGAAATATCCCTAAGCCCCTCAAATTAAATCAAATTAAATCACTCAATCTCTAATATAAAGTTTAATAATTGACTATATGGAGTAGTTTCCCATGGTTGGATCTAGTTCAAGGTAATTAGTTCCTTGGGGATTTTTCAAGATGTTGATATAAACCTTATAATTAAACTTTCTAGCTAGCTATGTCGACATTGTCATGATATATACTAATTTGGTGTCAATAGCTAGAGTTATCCACGACTAAAAATGACCAAATAAATGACCAATTGTTATGTGGCCAATTTTAGTCTAGATATCCCGTGACCAAATTTGGTCATTTATCTTGGTCTTTTTTAGTTATCTCACTTAAATTTATCAATTTTGGTCATTTATCCCTTGAAACAAACCGTGGTGACCAAATTTTTTGGTCTCATGGTTACTTATCTCTCATTTTGTACTACTAAATATACCTTATGAACAATCTAAAAAATGAGTTGTAATGCTCATTATATGGTGTAAATATGTGCCAGGTATTAGGAAAAAACAAACGGTCACAAGTTCAACTTTTTTTTTAAACAAACATTATGATTTTATATGTTTCATCCTAATGTTTTCCTCTTTGGTTACTACATGGCTTAGATAAATTGACACTCTTGTGGTCATCATTTTCTTTGTTCATCTTCCTTTATCAATCTGGTTTATTCCTTTGAATTTTAATGGTTAGTTGTAGATATTAATGCTAGTCAAGAATAAATGGTTTGAAACCCCACTAATAGCTAGTCTTTGTTGAACTTCTGATATGCTTTATTTTAATGTTGATTGGTTGTCACTAGAATGTTGTGCTATCATACTATATTTTTTGTAAATGTATTGGATTGTCCTCTATAACAATAGAACCAAATTACTTTTGAATGGTGCAAGCTCCTTTTCTCAGGATGAAAAATGTAAATCCCATACCCTCATACATGATAGAATTTGATGGAAACCCTATGAAAGCCATTCAATTTGTTGTAGCATGCATTGTCAGATTACATTTCAAATCTGTTTAATGAATGTTGTAGGTTAGACTTCAAATCAGGGAAAAAAATGAAAAGAATTGAAACCATATTGTTTACCAAGTGGAATATAGTTGGGTTGTCACCATCAATGAGATATTTTGTCACACATTGTTGGCATTGTATTTCTTTGTTAGTTTAGATAAATCATGGAGTGAAAATATCACAATTAAGGAGATGTAAAACCCTCAAAGACAAATCAATCCAACCAGCACTGCATTAAAATCAAAATGACTCGGATTTGTACCTTATTATGCCAATTATGTATAAGGTTATGTGTTATTATGTAATGGTTTTTAAGGGTTGGTAAGAATATTTAAATTTCACTTCAGATGTGATATTGATTCATGTTAATATTTTTTCACATTTATGGTATTGTTACACATATGGAGAAGGATAAAATAAAGAAACAAAGAAGAATTGATTTGTCATTTGAAAAACCTTGAAGATTCATTGAACGAAATATTTTTAGTTGACATCATCAAGTCATTTTATCACAATTATTTCTCCATGTGAATTTCACTTAAGCTTCTTTATTAGAAGTTTGGAAGTAAAGTATATAGCAGATTTCTTTTAGTTACTAAAAAGTGAAATAATCAGGTGGGTTCCCATACCTAAAAAGACAGAATATATGCTTTAAATATGTTGTTACATTACTTTGACATTCGATTGGTGATCCAAAATGGATCCAGGAAGGCATAAAAATCAAATTTCTCAGAATTGTACGAAACCATTTCCATTGTGTTGTGTTCGTCAAACCGATTCTGTCCATATATTTTTTTTCCAAAAATGGACACCGTATTTGAAATTTATCGCGTTCTGATCGATTTCCCAAACAAGCAAAAAAAAGTCAAAGTCAATAGTCAAACAGGTCGTACTGCTGACGTCAGTAGTACGTCAACATGATGTGCCAGGGGATGTCAGCATGACATCATGATGATGTTAGCAGGGACACGAGGAGGTGACATGTGTCACTCATTTTTGGCATTTTCAGGCTGAGTTGGCATAGTACGGATTTGACACGTGGACTGTACGGATTTGACACGTGGACTGTACGAATGTTAACATGGCAGTCTGTACGTTGACATGGTAGTATGTATGCTAACATGGACCAATGACAGTCCAACACGTGGAAATATGGATGACAGGTGGCAATGACATGGCATTGATCGAGCGATTGACTATACAGTACGACAGAGTGACGTGGTGCCAAGTGGAAGGCTTCGGTCTTGACACGTGTCATACGACGTTGACTAGGAATATGTGTTGGCAAGTGACTATTTGTATGGGGCCAATATAGAGGTGACACATGGCCCAATCATAGGGCACCACGTGGCACCTTGGATTTGGCCAAGGTTGGCTAGTCAAAATTTTGTTACTACCTCCACGAGATTCGAGCTCGAGACCTCTAGGCGGGGCAATGGACTAACCACCAATGCTAACCGCCTGAGATGGTTTGTTTCTTTTTTTAACAAATGGGAAGATTTAAATTTAAATTGACATGGGCATGAGTTTTAGGGATAAGCCCCGGTCGGCGGGGGCTAGCCCGACCGACCAAGGGCCATAGACCATGGGTTAGACTGTAAATTAGGGTACGAGAGGTTAAGCATCGAACCCAAGGCCATATGGCAGCACCCCATATGAGAAGGAGCCCAATGCAGAGGGGATAGCACACCAATTTGCCATTTTTTGGGTTTTGAACTATATATTGTGGTTTTGTTTTCTTTTGAATCCTAATTTTAATGGATTTTGGTCGTAAAAGAGGGGATCTGAGCCAAGGAAGAGGCCCAAATCATGAGGAGAAGTTGGATTTTGACCCCCAACTCCAAATCTACTTAACTAGGCTTGTTTTCCATGGAAAAGGAGTTCAAAAACAACAAAATGATGAATATTTTGGAAGCCTAAGCCATTTTTATGCAGGGTAGTCATTGAGGAAGAAAAATTTGGAGGCCATTTCCGGGACCTACGCTCAACCTTTTTCAGTCTCGTCAGTTGTGTTGGATTCTTGAGGTCGAGCAGAACACAGCCAGACCAGTTTTTAATTATTTTGAGATACTTCAGATGTAATTTTGCAGCATTGAAGATTAATAAGAAAGCCTTCCCCACTGAGACAAAGGCCTAGAGATGTAGGCAACCTTGCCGAACTCCATTATCAAGCTTTTTGTTATGGTTTTTTGTTTCTTATGTTTACTTTCTGACCTACATTCTTTATGATGGTTGCAACATTCTTTCATTAAGTCTCTTTCCTCATTTAAGTTTTTGAATGGTAATTTAAAACATGCTTAAAACTCAACTAAGTCTTTTAAAGATCATTTTTGGATCAACTGGGTTATAGTTGAAATTGCTATTTCATTTCATGTTGATATACCCATCTTCCTGCAACATTGATGTTTCATTTTATTCATGTCATAAATATGGTGGTAATTATGAAATATGATTTTTGATCGGATGTTTTAGATAGTTTATATCATAGTTGGATGTTTTAAAAAGTATATCTCATAGATTGATTTCATGTCATCACATGCATTCTAATGTTTCAAAATAAGTATATTTACATTGATCCTTGTGCTTTGCATCTCCAATAATATCCTGGTGCATAATTTATGATAAATAAATATACGAGTCTTGTTGTCCTAACAACCAATTGCTATGTTCAAGTTTCCTATCAAAGTTGTCATGGATTTATTTGATGCCTCATTAATGTAATGCACAAGTACTTGTATTTTTAACAAGAATGCTTTACATTATTTTTGCACTTTTCCACTCCATTGAATATAAATGAATGAACTATGAACTATTATCTTTCTCTGTACGCAATTGTTTGAAGAGTGCAAACCTAAGAAGCGTGATATTAAATGAGAAGGAATATGTAGTTTTATTTAGATTTTAATTATGGGTATTTTACATAAGAGGAACACTTGCAATCCTTGACAATAAATTTCATATGTATGTTATTAAAGTTGACTATCAATACACAAAATAATTTTAATCTCTAAACTACTTCGAGACTATAACTTGATTATGAGAGACAACTTAGCATGCAAATGTACTTTGTTTTGGGGAGGGATAAACACTAGAGAATTCTCAGTATGTTGGGTTTTCATTGTTGGATTTAAATTTATTTATATTCAATGATGCACACCCAAACATACAAAACATTAAATTCTTTGTATCAGAGTACTTATTGCTCATTATTTCTATAAACTACTTCGAGACTATAACTTGATTATGAGAGACAACTTAGATTGCAAATGTATTTTGTTTTGGGGAGGGATAAACACTAGAGAATTCTTAGTATGTTGGGTTTTCATTGTCAGATTTAAAGTTATTTATATTCAATGATGCATACCCCAACATACAAAACATTAAATGCTTTGTATCAGAGTACTTATTGCTCATTATTTCCATTACTAAAATTTGGGCCTTATTGATCTACTACAAATCTTCTTATCATATATGTCTGTGTCCTGACATATCCCTTGTTTTGTGATTGCAACAGAGTATTAAATAATTGATTTCTACATTTGTGTTTTCCAATCTTATATTGATGGAAGAGAGCACATCATCCATAAAACTACATATTTGTGCATACATTGACAGGACCTTAAGGAAAAATAGAACATGAAATGTAGAAAAATGGTTATGTGAAAGAAGTGATCAATCTGTGAATCAATTAAATAGTATTTCTTTGGAAGCTTTGCAAGAATATTAGATTCAATACCTTTGGAAAAAAAATTATAGCTCCAAACAATTTCCGGAAATGAATACACAATGTAAGAAAATGATCTCCCAAGGATAACAATATTGTCATTTACTCCTATCAACATTTGTTCTTCTCTCTTTAAAGTTTTTTTTTTTGTTTTGGCTCTCATGGTTTTGCAACCCATAAGATTTAGCAAGTGTTTCTGAGTTCATAATTGGTTTTTTATGCTAGAGAAGAAGGCATAGAACCTTATACATAGTTGGCATCTATATATTTTTTTCCTTAGCTCATGGGCATTATCAAAGCCTAATTTGCTAAATTTTATTTGTGACCACATGCTAGACCTTCGGTAGCTCTTTTACCAAACCAAATTATAGCCGTATACAATGGGCATAATATTGACTATGTTTTTGTAAGAAAGTGAGAGAGTTCCACCACAAGTATGAACAAGTGACTGACAAGATAGGACACTCTCAATTCTATTGAATTCCACTAAATATGGTGTTGGTGATAGGCATAGGCAGTGCATTTCTGGATGACTCTTGATTCCATTTGAATTATTATTGTCACCATGCTAGTTGTTCAATACTCAACACTTTAGAAGATGAATATGGAGTGAGGGTATTCAAAATAAATAGGGGTGTTTCCTTAACTCATCATAATCGTAGGGAGTCCAATGGAGGTTATCTTTCAGGGTTTTATCTAAGAAGAAGAAATGGATTTGAATTTAGGGGAACATATATGTTTTTGAATGTATACTTTGAGAGAAAAATAAGAAGACAAAGAAGGAGCAAAAGAAACAAAGAGAGTAGTACTCATTCTCCATGGAAAAAGTACGTGGAATGAGGAGGGACGAGTTCAAGGTAGCTTGGATTTTTCACTTCTAACACAAAAGGGAGAAATAAAAGACTCCTAGTTATCCCTCTGTACAAATTAAAATGTTCAAAACATACATACCACTTCAATCTTGAAGCATAGTCCCTTCTAAACATATTTAGAATGTGCCCAAAGGCAAGATTTGGGTTTGTTGGATATGATACATTTTATTTAATGAAACATCCAGATATTTTACCTAATGAAAAACTTTCCATTGTTGTGACTACTCTTCCACATTGAAATTTTGTTATTCATTGGCTATTCTCTTTCAAGCATGTGTATTCTTCTTTAATTTTTTACCATAAAATTATAATATCCAAAAAAAGTATCTTCTTTTATCTTTCGCAACAAATCTACCTTGTGTTTTCTTCGGTGTTCACTTTCCCCTGATTTAGGGGTATGCTAGTTATTTATTATATGAGTATTACTTTATAAGTACTACATTTCTTATTAAAAATAATTTATAAGTTCAAAAGCATTTTTATTTATAGCCACATTAATAGAATATTTTTTATTAGTTTTATTTTTAAATATCTTTTCAATTTAACTTAACCATAGTTACATAAATAATAGTGCAATAGGTGACTTGTAAACATACCTTTCCATAAAATATCTAACTTATATTTTTTTATTATATTTCTTAATAAACTCAACTCATATTTTTTTATTATATTTATTAAGAAACCAATTTCATATCTCAAAATTCTCCTAATAATTTTTTTATCGAAAAAATTATATTATATAACTCCCTAGAAAAAGGAGATACATCCATCAAAATCGATAGTTCTTGCATGGTTTTGTTATGTCTCTTCCCCATTCATAACTATGCATTGTATTATTTTGCACTTCAAATTTTAAAAAAAATCATGTAATCACAGTACATTAAATAGTGCTATTGACATTTATGTTTTTCTCTGCCTTAAAGGTGAGATGTGTTATATTGATTCGTTAGTTTCTTATTAGTCCTTGCTGAAGGAAATTAGGGACTCTAGCATTTGATATGCCATTGACCATCAATTAATATGTATTTGACTTGTAAATATTTTCATGCTTTCCAAACTTATACATAGGAGAAAAGAAATGGTTTTTTTATAATATTTAAATCAATTTTATCAAAGCACGATTGGCTAACAAGATGCATGTCTTATTGCAGAGTTTTATAGATAAGCTTGGCTTTAAATTTATTGAATCTATGATGCATTTTTCAGAATGTTACATAACTTCAAGCTTTAACTTTGATTTTCGAATGTTACATAACTTCATTGAATCTCCATCTAAAACTTCATTGATTATCTTTCTAACCTCTTTAAATACATTTTCACCATATTTAAAGAGGATCTAAGGATTTGAACAACATATCTCTTATGTGGTGAGTTTTGGCAGCATTCTACTACCTTTCTCCATCGCCACAGCCACTTTGGTTGTATATAATACATCACCCGAATGAAGCTATTGTTGGCATTGTTGTTGGTATGTTTTTCTAGCATTCTATTGCCTTTCTCCACTGCCTCAACAACCACTGTGCTTGTATCAATGGGTTTATGTTGTTTCTATTGTGCCTGTATCACCGAAGTTTTTGTTGGTACCGTTGTTGGTCTATTTTGGTAGCATTCTACTACATTTATCCATTGCCTCCACTGCCATTGTGCTTGTATCACCAGGATTATGTTGTTGTTATTGTGCTTGTATCACCAAATCTTATAACACAGTATCACCGAGCTTATAATGTTGATGGAGCATCACATTGGAAATCAAGGAAGCAAAAATCATGGAAAAGAGATACAGTTAAGGTAACTTACTTACTTCTCCTACAATGATTTATCATAAATCCCAACAATATGCAAAACAAAGCAGATTATATTTAACCCTATGCTCTTGAAATCGAATGTATGATATTTTTGAATAAATATCGGTGCAAATAGCGTCCTCCTACATATATGACAATGCATAAAATAAAAATTGCATAACATAAATGAATGAGAATGCATAAAATAAAAATTGCATAACATAAATGAATCCTTTTCTTAAGAAAAAGGAGCATACAAAAGTTAATAGATTGATAATTGAAATGTAGCATGAGCACATACCTATAAAAATATATAGTTCTTAGTATGAATTGTTTAGTATTTGAGAAGCACTAGAGAACTATTAAATAAAGGAAATAACAATGTGTAAGAGGCTACAACGTCCTGTAGTAAATCATATTCCATGGAATAAGGAATATCATTATGTATAGAAGTTTCCTAATAAGATAAATTTAAAACACAGATGAGAAGAATGGGTGAAATAAATTTAAAGGAAAAATGGCATGAATTGATAGTAGTCAATTCTCTAAACATTCTACCAAACAAAAGACCCATGTCTAATAAGTCGTTGAGGGAAAACAAATTGTAGGCTATTCAACAATGACCAAAACATGTGAATATTCACATGATAATGCCCCTTCACTAGCCTAATGGATCATTCAATCACATCTCTTTCAAGTGTTTAGCATTGAAAGAAAAATTCCCAACACATTGATACCCATATGCCCAGCGTTGGCCTTTTACTCAACATTGTATTAAACAACAAATAAACAAACAAAAAATAATAATAATAACAACATCAACCTACAACCTCCTCCTATTAGCAGTTCATGCAACAATTTGACATTCCTAGATCAAATGGATTTGATATGTTCACCCTCATGGGCCTTAAGCAAGAAGACATGGAATAAATTGAAAGATTCATATATGCAATTTCAAAATAAGTGTTATGGAGACTCATAGCTATAGGAGAGACCGATTGACCAAGGTATCATTTCAAACTTTAAGGTAAGAAACTCACCAACTCACCTCCACCTTTCCCATTTAGTCTTTAAACTCGTATTACCCACAAATTGAGCCTCTATAACATAAATTTATGTGATAAATGTAGATATCTTTTTTAATACAATTTTGCAGATCCAAGATATGGTTTTTAGATGTCGTTACTTACTTGAAAGTAGAACATATAAGTCGTCATATCTATATGGACTATATGGAATAAAATATCTGGGTGCAGATCCCAACAACACCATACGTAGGAAGAAAACAACTAGGACATGAGCAACATTAGTTTTCTCTTCTAGATCATGTGAGATCCCAATCATCTATCCTTGTTGCAAGTGAATTTGACTAGGTGGGGATAATCCTTCCACTTTTGTCATCGATCCATTGCACCCAAATAGGTCAGATTGTCCAGCCTATATAAACCAATTCACCTTTTTATAGCAAATAAATTACCTTGATAATTCAAATTACTTAGCAAAAATGTTATCATGGTACCACCCCTATAAAAAAATAAAAATCGTTCAACACCCCAGGTTCGATCAATCTGGGAAATCTTGGACTCAGAGTCGTGTGTCCGCTATAACCCAACTAATAAGGATGGATGGAAGGAAGAAATCAGACAAGAGAACATAGGATATCCTCATAGACCTCGGCCTTATACTTGTTGGATAACCCATTGGTTCTCTTAGACTGGATACAAATCCATGGTTTTTCCTACATTAGTGGGGAGCTATTGGGGTATAGCTTATGGGCAGTGCTATCTACAAATAATAATAAGATTGAAATGTGCTATTGTATTTTCACCATGTAGTCATATACTGATAACACACTCAAGACCTCTACTCCACATAACCAAACATGGCATCGGAACAGGTAGTTATACAATCTTTAATCACAATCCATCTTTAAGTGTAGAAGCTAGCTCCCCTACATAGAGGCATGCCTGACCCACTATTATGGGCCAATCTTCTCTTTGATGTGTTCTACAGACTCAATTGGATCGATTGTGGCAGGGTGTCTGCTTCCGAACCATTCTTCCCCTTGGATGGGTTATTCCTCACCTTCAAATTGAGGCTTTCATACAAGAACAACTATTACCAAGTGTGGTGTAGATAGCTTCAGGAGCCAAAGACAAGCACTGGAGAGTATGTAGAGCACTAGTAATTAACCAGGAACCATGGTCTGTCTCCTTATTGTGCCCTAAATTCCCCGCTACGTGGTTCCTCATCAAAGTGTACGCTCATTTGTTCCTTGAGCGGAAAAAATTAGAATACGGGTATAGGGATTCCACATATCAAACGATCTATTTGTATAATCTCCACATGCATGGTTTCTTTTCTTAATGCACCTGTCATCATTAGAAATAATTATTATTATATTTATTCTTAATAATATTATTTGCTACACATCTTCCTTTTAATATTATTATTAGATACACATGTTCATCTTAATATTATTATTAGCTATTCTTGTTAGTTAATATTTGCATTGGAGCGATTCATTGACATAATTGGTCGTGAGCACACAGGCTTTTACGAAATCGTTTGCTATCAAAAAAAAATCACACTATAACTTCCTAGTTCGTGTATAGTTCCTGAACCAATTTTAGAGCGATCTATATCATATGCATATCCAAGTTCTCATATGCATATCCAATTTCTCACAGCTACACTGTACAATTATGTTTTCCCATTTAATAACATTGCACTGGTGTCCAGAAAAATCATCATAGAAACATTCTAGACTAACAGATCCAAGTTCTCACGGCTACATTGTACAGATGATGTAAATGAGTTGTTCTCATAAGTTCAGACAGATTTATGAACTTCATCCAACTATGTTTAAAATGTCATTTCCTATATTTTGGAGAAAGTTTTTTATTGCAAGCAATGAAGCGTTGAGAATGAATCCCT
>JZKD02S0866632.1:23478-38413 GCA_000966675.3 Picea glauca
CCAAAAGTCATGTGGGCCCCGTTTGGGTAAGTTGGTGCATCAACTTCCCGGGGTCGTAACTTTTGCATACGATATCCGTTTTAGGTGTATGATAGCTCGTTGGAAAGATATATCCGAGGCCTACAACATTAGAGACAAAATAGAATCATTAGAATCTATTTTACAAGAGAAACATACCCAAAAAAACATCGTTTAGGGCCTCAAAATGGCCCCAGAAGTTCAGGACCTGAAAAAACTGCTAAAAATAGTAAACTGTGCAAAAACTAAAAAACTGAAAGAAGCAATGGTGGGGGTCCAAGTGGAATAGGTGGGTGGACACCAATATCCACCTGGATCAATCTACCTCTTGATTTCATCATTCTCCAGAACAGAGCACCGATAGATGGGTCCATTGGGCAGTGACGCACCTGGGGTCATATAAATGGGGTGCTTGACCTGGTAGTGTAGAGGCACCCCTGTGGGTGAGGTGAAGATGTCCTCGTACTCCTCCATGACCTTATCCATCTGTTGTTTTCGTGCAGTGGGGCCCTATCTGGAGGTCATGGCCACGGTCTTCCTCTTTCCCTGAGGGTGGATCATCAGCAAAACAAATTTCCTAGTTTTGGAAATGAGCTTAATGCATTGTTTTGCAGTAACCAAAGAGATGGTGGTAGGTGGTACTATCTCTGGTATCCTTTACAACTTATTTCCCAAAGTGATAATAAGAACACGAGGCCTGGACTCATACACAACATGTCACTTCCACAAGTACGGTTGGCCTAATAATACATCAGAAACATCAAGAGGAGCAATGTCACATAATACCTCATCCGTGAAGGGCTTGATGCTGTAGGGAAGGCGACATTGTTGACTGATGCGGAGTTCCCGTCCTTGGTGCAACCACCCAATGGTGTATGGTTGTGGGTATGTTGTGGTCGACAATCCCAGTCGCTTCACGACCTCTACCGAGATTAGGTTCTTCTGGCTCCCGCTGTCGACAATGAACTACAACGAGGAACCCTTTACCCACATCTTGGAATGGAAGAGACACTCCGCCTCCTCTGGATCTTCTGGTTCCTCTTTCTGGATATTCGTGGTGGAAATGATGGCATTGGGCTCCGCATTGATAATCTGCTTCCCCTTGTCATTCCCCTTGTCAGGTTCTGATTCAGAGTTGGAGAATGCATCCAATTCAGAAGCCTTCAACTCGGTTACCAGTGACTGCTTGGCCCGACACTCACTTGTGTTGTGAGTGGAGCTCTTATGGAACTCATACCACTTCCCCATGTCCTTTTTTGGCTTCATGGTGTTGTTATTTGCTTGTGGATTTGGTGGGTTGTCTTGGGCTGCCCCGCCTTGGCTTGGTCCTTTGTTCTGTGGTTTGGGGGTACCTTTTCCTTGCTTCTAATTTGCAGACCCAAAGTCTCGCTTCTTCTGTTTGAACTTCTGCTCAATCTTGGCAGCATATCGATATGTCACACCAAGCGAGGAGATGTCGATGAATTCCATTTCCTCCTGAATGTATCTGTGCAGACAACTGCGGTACTTTAACACCAAATGTTTCTCTGAATCTTTGATACCAAACTTTGTGCATAGGGTATGAAACAGATTCGTCATCTCATGCACATCTTGGTCCCTTTGCTACCGCAACGTAGTCCATTGTATGTATTTGTCCTCATAGCTCCCCGCGGGATAATATTGTTCCTTGATGGCATCTCGGAAAGAATTCCAAGTGGGTGTGGCTAAGAACAGAGAGGGTTCTCCCTTGCCCTGTTGCTCTGAGTAGGTTTCCCACCAGTCCTTGACATGGGGGGTGGCTTTGAGGAGTGCGAAAATAATCTTTTCTCAGTCGAAAAAGTCATGAATCGAGAAATATCCTTCTAACAGATTCAACCATCTATCTACGACACCTGCATCTATTTTTCCCTCATATATGGGAATGTCAAAGTTTACTTGTACCTTAAAAGGAGTGGTGCCTCCATAGTGGTTGTTGGATGTCGATGCGCCACCAGTGGGAATCCGTTGAAGAATCTGGGAAAAGTTGTCCATCATCGCGTTCCTTTGTTTCTCAAGGGCCTCCTCGAGAAACATTTTGATAGGATCTCCTGCTCCCTCATCTTTATTTTCTTCCCCCATGGGTGGTCGTCGAGGTTTGCGAGGCTGATCTTGCAAAGGTTCAACCAGATCGAGCCCCAACTCCTTATACCCCGACCTCGTTGGGGACATGCAAAGAAGGATCGATAATGAGAAGGCCGCTCTGATACCATTGATCCGGATTTATGTAGGAACAAAATGAAATACATAAATACACATAATCATAGAGATGCATCAAAAATAAGACTTCATTTCATTAATAACAAATGACTGAAATATGCTTACAAACAGAATGGAAATAAACTAGCTAGGGCGCTGGTAGCTTATCTCTGAGAAGAGATGTGGCGACTACTGGCCTCTGAACTATGTTACAATGAGGCGCAAAGCCTATTATTATTGAGAAACAATGGAAAACCATAAACATCCAAAGACCTAACCCTAGGAGATGAAACGCCAAGACTATGGGCCCCGTTTGGGTAAGTTGGTACATCAAATTCCTGGGGACATAACTTTGGCATATGATCTCTGTTTGATGTGTTCCATACCTCATTAGAAAGATCTATCCGAGGACTACAACTTTTGGGTGAGAAACATCAATGTAAGGCCCATGTTACTCCCCATTTTCCCAAAAAACGTTGTTTAAGGCCTCAAAACGGCTCCAGAAGTTCAGGACCCAAAAAACTGCTAAAAAAAGTAAACTGTGTGGAAACTGAAACACTGAAAGAAGCAATGGTGGGGGTCCAAGTGGAATAGGTGGATGGCCACCAATATCCACATGGATCAATGTTGTTTTACAGTTTTTAGGTCTGTGTAGCATAACCTCTACGCCCATGAATGCATCATTTCCTATCTCCACCACTGATGCAATAGTAGAGGCATCATGCTCATTGGGTGTACCCCATACACATGTATGTGTCACTTTTGATAAATTCACCTTAGTCATTTCTTTATTTTATGACATCCTCAAATTTTTAATGTTCTTGTGTTTCTATAGGATGTGGGACTAGGAGATACTAGGGAATGTCCATATGGGATGGACAAGTCACCTACTTCACATGTATCATGTGTGGTGTTAAATATCCTTTAAATCTCAAATTTGTTGTGTCTATGTTTTTTAATTTTACTATTTGGTACTAATAGTTAAATATTATTAATATGTATGCAGGTTGCAGACATATTCTCTAGTTATAGTACTATTGCACTCTCTAATCATCTGAGATTTTCTTATGGGTTAGCTTACTCCAAGCCAAGGGAGTTCTCATCACTTGTACAACCTGTGGGGTTCCATCGCTTCCCACCCCAAACATATGTCTTATTCCATGCATCATCAATGGATTCACTCGCATGCACCCATCCACACCACCTCTTCCATCGCATCCATCCACAGTGGATGGACCCATATGCCACCCATCCCCACCACCATTTCCATAATCCCCATCTACTGAGGCTGCCATAATAAAGGTTTCCTCAGAGCAGGTTGTACAACCAAGTGCTCCACCTGCCAACGACTCTCCATCGAGGCCTGAGATATTCATGGTGAGATAATGTGTTGATGATAATTTTTTATGTATCATGAATTTGATTTTATGCATATTTGTTTAATTTTCTTGATTTCATACTTGTAATTGACGTAGGGTGGAATCGTTGAGAGATTGGGTTCATATAGGAGGGTAACACCCTCACGATTGTCAGTAACATATGCGGTGAGTGGTCTTACGTTAAATTACAAAGTATCATTTTGTATGTCTTTTAATTCATTGAGGAAAAAAATTATAACAATGTTTTTTCTTTGTGCAGTCTCTGGAACAACGAAGCACGCCCAGGACTAGAACCACTTGAGGTGCTTCCTTAAGAAAGATAAGAAAGATATATTTTCAGGATGCAACTAAGGGCAGCGAGGGTGGTAGTGGTCAATGATTGACCAATTACTGTCATTTTGTATATAGGCCACCATATGGTTGTTTTCCATGTTAGGGAACTTGTTTTTGTTTTGTATATTGGGCACGAGGTGTAATTTTGTAAAAAATGTACAATTTAGATGATGTTGAATACACACACACACACACACATTTCATGACACGTTTTTTATGAATCTCATTGTTTCTGCATTTTATGTTGATGAATGTATCAATTTCAAAGTGTATGAATTTTATAAGTATGAATGTATGATTTTTATCTAAAGTGATTATAAATACTTGTGTTATGCAATAACAAATATCTTATGGTGGAAAATATTGCTAAGTGCTAAATACATAAGCAATTAATGGTTCTCATTACCTAAATTTATGGGAAGGGCATGCATTTCCTTCAACATTGGTAAAGTTAAACTAATTGCCAATGCACTGGACACCCTTGGGTGCACTTGTTGGAGAAAGATGATCGATGGAAAAGGCACCAAAGCACTCAAAGTTGATGGATGACACTTGATTCCACCTTAAAGTACTACTTTCAAGACAATTATCATATACAAAAGAGGATACCTCAAAATTACTAAAACATCATCATAATTATCACACACACACACTATTAACTTATTAAACAAATATATTGCAAACTTTTAAGCAAACAAACTTATAAGCTCAAGTCCATGAATCATAAATATATTAATTTTCAAACTTTACAGTCGGTAGTGACAATTCTTGATGTTTTAAAAATGTTTTTTTTAAACTAAAAAATAAACTCAAGTTCATGAACCATAAATATATTAATTTTCTATATACAATATTGGTTACTTGACTTAAAGACCCCAAAACTAGTAAAATTTAACAAAACATATAATTAGTAGTATACAGGGGTTCGAAAACTTGAATGTGCATGTAAGAAATGAGTTACCCATGCCGGTGAAAAGTTATAATAAATATTAATATTAACTTCATCCGGGTGTCGAGCACTGGGAGTTGGGAAATGAAAGTGCTAAGGAGATGTTATATGTTTGGGGGTTGGTAAATTACATCATTAAAGAATAATAACAGACCTAGATGCTTTATGATAAAATTAATATATTTATATTATAATATAATTTATTAATTATATTAATTATAATATAGATATTTAAATATCACTAAACCATTTTGAGATGTTGGATTTCCAAGGGAACAAGAGAGAAAGTAAACCCTCGTTAATTACCGGGCCGATATATTAGGCTAAGTGAAAATGTATTTGCAGGGGTTATTTAATTAATGAATATTAATTGTCCATAATGGGGATTAAATAAATGAATACTTAGAAGTGAAATTTTAATGTAATATAGAATAATTAATTCAATAATATTATAAGGAATGGATAGGTGTTAACACCTGGTTGGGTGAGTCTTTGTACTCTATGATGAAATCAACGTGAATTGAATACCATGTGTCAGCTGACGTGGTAGAGAGGTGACATGCACTGCCATGTTGGCAGGGCCATGGTAGTAGGTACACAGGGGAAACAATGGAAAAGGTGGCGAGTGAGTCGACGTCGCGTGGTGGGCATTTGCCAATCTAGTAGAGAAACGAGTTTAGGACATTTGTCATTCCCATGCTCATTGGAGGGGGGGGGGGGTCTTTTGTGGTTATGGTAACCACAATCTCGAGGGTTTGGAATCCCACAATGTGTGGCACGTCAACTAGGCCTAAACCTTGGTTAGGTTTCACGGCCCCTATACCCCTTGTTAAACTTCATACATGTGGGGGGGATGATGGAATGGGGGTATTCTATCTAAATCATGATCGATCTCAGTCGTTGACTTCAAGCCGTTGACTTTCCAAAGGAGGGGGGAAAGTAGATTAATGCAATACGGTTCGGTGCCACATCAATAAGCACATCAGAAACTGCATTGCATTCGAAGGTGATGTGTAGGACACGTTAGTACCACATCAAATTGGTACAATGGCATGGATTCCATGTGTATTCCACATGGAAACACATAAACTTTGATTGTAGAAGGCCTAAAAATTTGGAAGGCCATACATTTTGTTCCAGAGTTCATATTTGGGCATAATTATGGTCATTAGAGAGCTATTGACGAATAGTAGATGATGATGCCATTAAGAAGAGACTTAGAGTAGGTTAAGGAAAAGTGAAATTTTAATATCCCATCCCCTTAAAAGGTACTTAGGGGGTTGGGTGTCTTACAGAGTGGTATCAAAGAAGGAAACAACACCTGACCTGCTTGGGATCAGGAAAGAGTGGAATAAATTCTCTTGAAATAACTTTTAAGGTGGAGGGCACCCTACCCTACACTATCCATAAGAGTTGATTAAAATTTTTACTACGAAAACAAGGGTTAAGACTCTGATATTTTTACATGTTTAAACCTGAACTATATGTAGTTATTATGTGCTTAATGATGAAATTGATTTCACCATACAAAAAATTATATGTGTTGTTCATAAATTAGAAGAAGAGTGTGATGAAAGGAGAGTGATGGAAGCCCCTATGAATTTGGATGAAACTGTAATATGCCTCATGGAAGAATTACAAATATTTAAAGAAGACAATGAGAGCTTATAAAAGAACAAGAAAATAAATCTAAAATAAATGTAGTCTTGCTACAAATCCTATTAGACATACAAAGGTAGTTGTAGCATGGGCCAACATACAGTAATGTGGACACACATTAGACCAAGAAAACCAGAGTCCACTTAAGATACAAAAACATGGCCTTGAAACTAGAAAAATAAGAATAAGCACCTAAAGGAAGGAACAACATGGATCCAAGAGGCATGCTAACATAAAGGATTCATCTGGAGAATCCTCTAGTGAGGGAGATAATAGCTCCAAGGAACTATCCAACAATGAGACTAGCTCACATTATTAGAGTAGAAGAAAGAGGAGGAAGCATTCTAAGATCCATGACCTTGAATAGTTTAAGAAATCCAAGCCACCCACATTTTATGGGGAGATTAAAAATGGGGAAGAAACATAAGCTTGGATACTTGGCCTAAAGAATTACTTCAACTTCCATGACTACTCTGAAAACTTGAAGGCTCAAATAACCATTCTCAACTTGAATGGAAAGGCCTCCATCTGGTGGGAGGACCTTATAAATGTGAAGGAAATACATGAGAAAGAGTAGTTGTGGAGGTATTTTGAGAAATAATTCAAGAAGAAGTACCTATCTGAAAGGTAATATGATGAAAAACTAAGGATATATATATGAACTCAATCTAGGACAATTCACAATGGATGAATATGTTTACAAATTTCTTGAACTGATAAAGTATATGCCCTGTATAAAGAATGAAAAGGTGAAGGTGCAAAAATTCCTTAGTGGGTTGCCTCAATACTTCCAAGATAGGATTGATTTTGATGAACCTAAGACTCTAGAGGACACTATTAAAAATACAAGGTACTGCTATGATCAATTCAAGCACAAGTAAGAATATCATAAGCACTAGAAGAAGAAAGGTAAATTGGGATTCAAGAAGAAGGGGTTTAAATCCTCAAAGTTTAAGAACCATGGAAAAATATCTAAGATGAGCCTTCCCACTAAGAGTGTGTATCAATATAATTTTCCATGTCAAAGTGGAAATAATCCCTTTGGATCAATCCCAGGAAAGAGTGATAATACAAAGAGAGAACCATTGAAATGTTTGTGATGTGGAGAGGAACACTTGTTGAGAGACTTTCCACAAAGGGAACATGACAATAGAAGGGTCTACAACATCCAATAAGCTACCATCGTTAATGATGTGGCTTGGTGCATGCCACAAATTTATGCAACCTTCGATGATAGACAAACTGACCATCAAGCTCCAGTGGTGGAGATGGAAGGTATGATTTCCAACCATCTTGTTTCCATTTTAATTGACCCTGGTTCTAATTTGAGTTATGTTTCCCCTAAAAGTGTTGAGAAATGTAAACTACAACAAGTAAGACATGTTAAATCATGGCTGGTACAACTACCCACTGGAACAAAAAGAAAAGTAACATAAGTCATACCAGCATGCCAACTCACTATGAATTGGATGCCTACCCAAGAAACCATGAACATACTCCCATTTAGGATCTTATGACATGTTGATTGGCATGGACTAGTTGGCTACCCATAAATCCAAGTTGGCTTTTAAAAATAAAACATTGGAGTGTGAAGATGAGGAAGGGAAGAAAACAACCCTACAAGGAATTCAAAAGCCTATCTCAGTGAGAAAAATATCATCCCTTCAATTGAAGAAGTATTTCAAAAAAGGATGTCGTTTGTATGCAATACAAGTACTAAACTATGTTGAGGACAATAAACTAAGCCTAGAGGAACATCCTATATTAAGAGAGTATAAATATGTGTTTCTAGAAGAGCTACCAAGTCTACCTACAAAAAGTGATATTGATTTCTCAATAGAAATTATACTTGGAGTGGTGGAAATGTATAGAGCACCTTATATAATGAGTACAATAGAGCTAGTTGAGCTCAAATTAAAGTCAAAGGAGATGTTGGACAAAGAGTCATTCGTCCTAGTGTGTCTCCTTGAGGAGCACCAACCTTTTTTGTGAAGAAGAAGGAGAACACGCTTAGGTTGTGCATAGACTACAACCAACTCAACAATATGAAAATTAAGAATAAGCATCCCTTACCAAGAATTGATGACTTATTTGATTAGTTAATGGGTGGTGCTACAATTTTATCCAAGATTTACTTGAGGTATGGATACCATCAGGTCTGGATCAAGGATGAAGACATCCAAAAAACAACCTTTAGGACAAGATATGGGAACTATGAATTTGTAGTAGTTCCATTTGGGCTTACCAATGCACCAACCACCTTCATGTGCTTGAGGAATAATGTTCTCAACAATTTCTTGGACATATTTGTGTTGGTTTTCATTGATGACATATTTATCTATTCTAAGAAAAAGGAAGAGCATTAAAATCACCTCAATTTAGTGCTTCATGTTCTAAGAGAACACAAACTCTATGGAAAGTTTAGTAAGTGTAATTTCTTCCAAAAACAGGTCCATTACTTAGGCCATGTCATCTCTAAGAAAGGAGTGGTAGTTGACCTTGAAAAAATCAAGGTCATTATGGATTGGCCTTCACCAAAAGATGTAGTTGATGTCAGATCCTTTACGGGCCTAGAGGGATATTACAAAAGGTTCATAAAGGGGTTTTCCAAGATTGGTCATCCTATCACCTCCCTTCAGAAAAATGAATTTTAATTTGTTTGGGAAGCATCATGTGAGGACAATTTTAGGTAGTTGAAAAATCTTTTAACCAATGCAACTATGCTGAAAATTACAGACCCAAACAAGGACTTCCTTGTGTGTACAAATGCCTGGAAAGAAAGACTCAGAGGATTCATCATGCAAGAAGGGTATGTTATTTGTTATGAATCTAGGAAATTGAATGAGCATGAAACAAATTATGTGACTCATGACTTAGAATTGGTTGCTATAGTGAATGCCTTGAAAATGTGGAGGAATTACCTCCTAGGAATAATTTTTTTACTTATGACAGACCATAGTGGGTTGAGATATTTTTTGACCATCCCAAACTCAATGTTAGGCAAGCTAGATGGATGGCTCTCCTTAGTGAATTTGATTTTGAAATCAAACACATTAAAGGAAAAGAAAACAAGGTGGTTGATTCCCTCATTAGAATCATGCTAGTGATTCACTTGGAAGCTATAAGAACATGTGAATTAGACATCAAGGAAAGGGTTAAAAGTTTACAAGAAACATATAATTTTTTCAAAGTTGTAAAGGAATATCTAGCGAAAGAGCCCACACAGATGAAATATGATGGCTATCAACTATTGAATGATGGCCCGCTAACTTACAAAATTCGGTTGTATATCCCAAATTGTGACGACTTGAAGAGAATCATCATGGATGAACTACATAAAATACCATATGTTGGCCATCCTGGTTATCCAAAAATATCACAACCACTAAGAAATTTTTTTATTGGCTAGGAATGAAAAATGACATACATGACTACTTAGATAAATGTTTAGAATGTTAGAAGGTTAATGTGGAGAAAAAGCACCCAACATGGCTGTTGCAACCTTCCAATTCCAGAATGGAAATGGGAAACCATCTCCATGGATTTTATCACAGGATTTCCTAAATCAACCAAACATAATGATGACATTATGGTAGTTGTGGATAAGTTGAGCAAGGTTGTTCACTTTATCTCTGTAAAATCAACTTGCAAGGAAATATATATTTCCAATATTTTCATGAAAGAAATATTTAGGTTGCATGGTATACCTAAGGAAATCATATCAAACAGAGATGATAAATTTACTTCAAAATTTTGGAAGTCTTTGTTTGCTGGTTTTGGGACTAAATTATTATTTAATACAACCTACCACCCTCAAAATGATGGGAAAACACAAAGGGAAAACCAATTATTAGAGGACATTTTAAGAATGCATGTGATGCACCAGCCCAAGAAATGGGAAGAATATCTACCCTTGGTAGAGTTTTCCTACAACAATGGCTACCCTAAATCCTTGAAAATGAGTCCTTTTGAGGCTCTCTATGGTAGACAATGCAATATTCTAATAAGTTGGGACAACCTAGTGGAAAAAATTATGTTTGGGCCAGATATGTTAAAAGAAATGGAACAACAAGTAATTAAAATAAAACAAAATATGAAAGTGGCACATGATAGACAAAAAAGTTATGCAGAAAGAAATAGGACTCCTAGAGAATTCAAAGTGGGGGATCATGTGTATCTCTGAATTAGGCCCAGAAGAAGTTCCTTGAGAATGAGAACTTGTGCCAAGCTAGCACCCCAATTTTATGGACCTTTTGAAATTTTGGACAAAGTGTGACCTATAACATATAGATTAGCTTTACCTCCCACAATGAAAGCACATAATATTTTCCATGTTTCATTACTAAAGAAATATGTACATGATTCTACTCATATAATTGACAAGTCTATGATCCAGGTGGAACTAGAGGGATAATTCCTTCCAGAACCACAATGTATACTAGACAAGAAAGAGATCCCACTCAGGAATAGAACCATTGAATAGGTCAAGGTGCAGTTGAAACACTTTGGCCCAAATGAAGCTATGTGGGAAATGGAGGATGCCAAGAAATATACATACCCCTTTTTGTTTACTGATCTGCATAAAAATTATAGTGGTATATAGAACACCGAGGATGATGTTTCTTTAAGGGGGAGGGGATTGTAATACCCTTGTTTCCCCCATCTTGTAAATATAATTATATTATTCCTAAAATACTACAAACAAATATTTTATGTTTGGATTTTCGGAAATGATGAACCTTTGCTAAAGAAAGTAATGTGGGTATTTTTGTTATTAAATAAAATGAAAATTGTTGAATAACTATTGAAGGTGTTTCCTAAATTATGTTTCCATGAGAGGGAATGGTGAGGGGAAACATGAATGGTTGAGATGATCCCTACCAGGTAGTACTCTACTAAATTAAAAATTTTCAAACCTAGAACTATTGTTTGTTTCAAAAAAATTATTTACCATGTCAAGTTGGTGGTTGGGTGGTCCTCCTCAGAAATAAATGGGAGAATGCACATAGTACCCATCTGGAAGATTCTTATCTGACCCACAAATTGGGGGATTTGACCCATGAAATTTTGTTGTAGAAGGAAATAAAAAGAGGAAAATCATGGGCATATGGGAGAGGATGCACACGAATGGTTCTAGGGACCAAGATATGAAGAAGAGAGTATGAATTTTCTCTAGTTCTAAGGAGAACTAAGAAAATATATCATTCTAGAAACAAGAAATTCTTGGAAGTGTCTTCAAATCAAGCTAATAAACGAGGTTGCATAAATTTTAGTGATTGGGTGAGCAATCACATCAGGCCCCCTTGCTTGGTGGATTGAATATTGGGTTTCTAGGTTCCCGTGGAAGAAGGAGAGGAACCTTTGTCCCTTGTTAATTGCTGAGAAAAATAAGAAATTTCTCTCATGGCATCATACTCTAGCTAGGGGGTGGCCAGCTGTGGAAACATTGGGAGTAGTTGTGCCTATGGTTGGGTGGAAAGTGACACACCCTTCAACAGTTTCCAACACTTTCTATATTTTAGATAAGTATATCGTTTCCCAATATTTGCAAATGTTAAGTTCAGAGATATTACATAATGTGTTTCAAAGCAATGTGAATTCATCTTTCTGCTAAAGATAGCTTGATAAATTTATGGTTAATTATGAGAATGTTACAGCTAGATTTTATTTTGGTTGATAGCCTCACTTATTGACTTCCGATGTTTTAAAAAGGATTGTTATGAGTGAATGTTGTGGTTATGAATAAGGAAAAAATGTTGATTGAGCAATTACATTCTACTTTATGTGTTAGTAGTGAATATTGAATAGTTAGAGTCTTCACAGAACATCTGAAAAGGAAAAGGTTTGACTTCTACATAAGAATGTTTTACCCTAATATCATGAAGCCTTTATACCAGAAATTGAGAGGACATCATATCTATGTTTGGCCTTGGGAGAATAAACCAAACATTGAAAAGAGGAAAAAAATTATTTTAAGTGGATGTTAAGAAAAGAACGGGAAATAAATGTACAATTTCCTAATTGGAATAAAAACAAAGGCTCATGAATTTTATTTAGGTATTTATAAACATTTATGTTAAACTTTGTTACATTCCCTACATTTTAGGAAAGAATCCCTTAACTTGTGGTGAATTGTAAATTCCGGTAGAAATTTAGAATTTACTGTGAGGGATTTCTTGTCTTAAGACAAAACTTCCTTAAATTATGGTGGAAGGTAAATCATGGTAAAAGAAAAAAATTACTCCTTTACACCATGAGGATGGAGAATTTATAAATAGGATTTTAAGTTTCATAATGGAAAAATTAAGCAATTTATATAGATGTGTGTGTGGAAATTTTAATATTGTATACAATTCAAATTGTAAATGAAATAGCACCAAGGAGAGAAATCTGATTTGAAGTTGAGAAGCTCAGAATAAGACTAATTCCATAACCTGGAGAAATTTTCCTCTGAATATATTTATTTTGTATTATTATAAAGACTGATAAATTATATTTCATTACCTTTAAACTAACGTTTAATAATATAAAAACCTCCACCAAGTATCGACACCGAGGAATGGAAAGGAGTGTGCATATGATAAGGATTTTACCCAGGATGACATATTATGATGTTAGTTAACCCCCCCATCGGTTCGTCGAGTATCATAGGTATGAGAGGGGAAACACTAATTGATGCATGTGCTAAGCATTCAAACAGACCAACATGTCCAATTAAATAACATTATACAATTCTCCCCACTAGAGTATCGGGTACCAGGATTTTGAGGTGTGATGGCGTGAGGGTTAAGCAATATCTGGGAGCCCATAGGGCCAACCCTATATCATTTTACCATATATATAAATATTTTATAATGATAATATGTTGGGTACTGGGGTTCGAAAAATTGAATGTGCATGTAATAAATGAGTTACCGGGGCTGGTGAAAACTTATAATAAATAATAATATGAACTCCATCGAGATGTCAGACACTGGGGGTTGAGAAAGGAAAGTGAAAAGGATATGTTACATGCTCAGGGGATGGTAAATTACATCATTAAAGAATAATAACAAACCTGGATGCTTTATGATAAAATTAATATATTGATATTATAATATTGATATTTAAATATCACTAAACCATTTTGGGATGTTGGATATCCAAGGGAACAAGAGAGAAAGTAAACCCTCTTTAATTACTGGGCCGATATATTAGGCTAAGTAAAAAATTTTTTACGAGGGATATTTAATTAATGGACATTAATTATCCATAATGAGGATTAAATAAATTAATACTAAGGAGTGAAATTTTAATGTAATATAGAATAATTAATTCAATAATATTATAAGGAATGGACAAGTGTTAGCACCTTGTTGGGTGAGTCTTTGTACTCTATGATGATCTCAGTGTGATGTGAGTAACACATGTCATTTGACGTGGTGGAGAGGTGACATGCACTTCCACGATGGTAGGTACAGGGGGGAAACAATAGAAGAGGTTGCAAGTGAATTGGTGCCGCATGGTAGACATCTATCAGTTTGGCGGAGCCACGAGTCTAGGACACGTTTTATTCCCATGCCCATTACAAGGGAGTCTTGTGTGGTTATGGTAACCACAAGCTCAAGGGGGTGCAATCCCCCGATGTATGACACGTCAACCAGGCCCAAACCCTAGTTAGGTTTTGCAACCCCTCTACCCCTCATTAAACTTCAAACATGTGGGGGGGTCGCGATGGAATGAGGGTCATCGATATAAAGCACGATCAATATTGGTTGTTGACTTAAATTCTTTGAATTTACAAAGGAGGGGGAAAGGAGGATTAATGCGATACGGTTCGGTGCCACGTCACTACTACATATGGGTGGATTATTCCATGAAATGTTCCCACACTTCCACTAGTTTCATATTTTTTTTAAACAGGGTGGGATTTTTGTCAATATTACCACAAAAGTTCGTCGTAATATCGACGAAAATCTAGTTGGGATTTTCATCGCAATAGCGACGAACTTTCATGGCAATATCGACGAAAATGTTGCCTATCTCATTGGTGAGTGTTAACGGCTAGTTGACTATTTGATCTATATATATGTGACTTTAAGAGACTTTGCGACACAATTGCTATAGTTGCGAAACTGTTCTTGGCTTTTGTTTGAGCTATTTATTTTTTTCGTCACCCACTGGTTGAACAAATCCAATTCTCGATCTACATAGCTCGGATTTTGAACTTGCAAGGTTAGTATGTTATTTTTTATTGATGTATTCATTTAACTTGTAATTTTTTGTTCGAATGTCCAAATTTCATGTAGCTTGTTTTTTCCTTGATAATATATTATATGTGTAGTACCATATTTCATGTCTTTGGTTTTTGGATCTAGTTAGTATATTCTATGGAAAAGGGTAT
>JZKD02S0866632.1:41577-53245 GCA_000966675.3 Picea glauca
CATGGTGTATATTAGTCAATATATACCTAAATTAGAATAAAATATGAATGTGCCTTGCATTTGGCATCTCGACTCCATCAACAAATTTGAAGGGGAGGTCCTATTGGGGAAAGGTTAAATTAGGACTGTGAAAGGTAATTATTAGATGTTGATGTAGATTTAATATATTACGCATTTATTAATAATAACTAATTAATGATATTAAATTGTTATGCTATCATATAGTTGCTCGAGAATGGGATGCTTTAGATTTATACATTGCAAACAACCTTGATTGGATGGAGCATTGGATAGAATATACTGAAGAATACTTCATTAGGTTATCATGGGAAGGGGTGAGTAATATGATTAAAAAAATGCATCGTCATCGAGATCAATTTCCTGATCTTACATCAAGGGAAGTTTATTTAGCCTTTGGTTTAAAAGATAAACAAGCAAGTTAAATTTGTTACCCACATTTTCCTAGTTTTTCCCAAATTTTCAATGTATTTCGGCACATGGTTTCTTTGCCGATGGTTTTCTATTTCCAGTTAAGGAATTAGGGTTTTGGACTAATCCAGATCATTGGGTTAGGGTTTTGGATTCCGTTGGCTCCTATATGTATTTTGTATTGTAAACATTGTAACACAATGAATGAATATAAAATATGTTGGTTTTCCCAGTTTGGGTTTCCAGGGGAAAAATCTCTGTGTAATGTTTATATTTGCCATTGTATCTTTTCTGTTCTTTTATGAATATCTGTTTTTAGTATATATTGTACAAGGTTAGAATTTACATTTGGTATCAAAGCTTTATTGGCTTCAGGGGGACGCCTTTGTGGTCAAGGGTTTGGCTCGAGACTGTGATAAGCCTTGTTACAGTGGGAGATCTACGGTATTGCTTTTCAGGTGAAAAGAAATGGCAAGTAATTCGAAGATGGAGATCAAGAAGTTTAATGGGAAAATTTTTGAGTTGTGGATGCTCAATATGGAAGATCTCTTGGTGGACAGAGATCAGTGGATCACAGTAGATCCAGGTACTGCACCTACAAGAACTTTTGTAGATGATTGGAAAAAATTGGATCGGAAGGAAAAGAGCACAATCCGATTGTGTCTCTTCGATTCAATATTAATGAATGTGTCAAAGGAAGCTACAGCCAAGGATTTATGGGAAAAGTTGGGGAAGTTGTATCATTCTAAGTCCCTGGTAAATAAACTATTCCTGATAAAGAAGCTATATAACCTCAGGATGAGAGATGGAGACTCGGTGGCAAAGAATGTGAACGCCTTCAATACTGTGGTAAGTCAATTAGTATCTTTTGAGATTAAAATTTCAGATGAAGATAAATGTATTAGTTTGTTGTGTTCTTTTCCAGACTCGTGGGATAGTCTGGTTGTGGCCTTAGGTAGTAATACAACTTCCTTGAAGTTTGAGGAAGTGATCTCATCTTTGTTGTCGGAGGAGATGAGACAGAAGAATACGGAAGTGTTAATGTTTATGCCATCATTATAGTTCTTTGCATTTCAATAGATAAGAGCATCATAAGAACAAGATCACTGAGAAATACAAATTCACAAGAGAACAACATTTATCCTAGGAAACCCTCTAGGGGAAGAAAACCCAGCAAAAACTTCCTTATCATAAATAGGTTATACAATGTTCAAGAGATAACTCAAACCAATACAGATAGTCCTCCCCAAAAGATGCGCCACTCTTCTTCTCCTCTCTCCAACTGGTAATTGCAGCTTGCCACATAAGAGAATGAGCAAGTGAGTTGTGTGTTAGAAGTGAGGCTCTAGCCTCCTATATATACAAGACTGGCACATGTGAGGGGGCTTTACTGGCAGGGTTGACCTCTCACTCTGGGTGGGTAAACCCACCTTTAATTAATTCTGGGTCTTCAATAATAACTGTTGGGGCCGACTTCTTATTCTACCCTTTATAATTGTTCGATGACCAATCCGCAAAAGGGGATTTTGTCCTTATATAATTACCGACATGATTAAACCACAATGGGGATTAATCCTAATAATAAAATAACAATAATAGTAAGAATGCTCTTCGCAGTTACATTATTTCAACACTCCCCCTTAACAAGAAGGGTATTCTTTATTAGCATCAGGCGAGAGAGGTCTACATCATCAGTGGCATTTGGAGGATAGTATCGTCAATATCATCTTGAAACATTGGCTAGCATATTTACGAGTCATTGAAAGTTTTCTTCATCGGCAACATCATCATTCTCGAAAGAATGCTATCATCATATGCATCAAATATGTATCAGTAAAAAATGATACCTCATCACATCACTAGGCTGGCAGTACTACACTGGCTCAATGTCACAGCGATTAAGCTGGTAGCTCAGTGTCAGTCACATCTTGCTTTACATCTAACAACTAGGTCAGAAGCAAGCAACATCATCATCTCACTTTACGTCTAACAACTAGGTCAGAAGTGAGGAATCACAACATCATGATTTACGTCTAACAACAAGGTTAGAAGCATGACTCATCTTGCTTTACATCTAACAACGAGGTCAGAAGCAAGGAACACATCAACATCTCGCTTTATGTCTAACAACAAGGTCAGAAGCGAGGAATCATCTTGCTTTACGTCTAACAACTAGGTCAGAAGCAAGGAATCAACGACGTCATGCTTTACGTCTAACAGTGAGGTTAGAAGCATGACTCATCTTGCTTTACGTATAACAGCGAGGTCAGAAGCAAGGATCACACAACGTCATGCTTTACGTTTAACAGTGAGGTTATAAGCATGACTCATCTTGTTTTACTTCTAACAGCGAGGTCAGAAGCATGAATCATATATCTTTCCTTCTAACAATGAGGTCAGAAGCAAGGATCACACAACATCATGCTTTACGTCTAACAGCGAGGTCAGAAGCATGACTCATCTTGCTTTATGTCTAACAATGAGGTCAGAAGCAAGGAATATATATACTCCCCCTTTCAGAGAGGGTCCTTTCAGACTATACCAAGATTATCTCGAAAGTGTTCAAACTTTACATGAGATATAGGCTTAGTCAACACGTCAGCAACCTGTTCATCCATGCTAATGTATTGGAGCTTCAAGGCTCCTCTCTATACCATGTCACAGATGAAATGATAGCGGATCTCTATGTTCTTCGACCTGTCGTGGAATACATGATTTTTTGTCATATTTATATATCTTTGGTTGTCACATAGAATCACGGTTGCTCTCATCTCCAAGTCAAATAGGTCTGTCAGCAACTTTTGAAGCCATATCACTTCACAGCTAGTAGAACATGCGGCAATGTACTTTGCTTCTGCTGTGCTGAGAGCAATACTGGATTGCTTCCTACTCTACCACGAGATCCTGGCTGATCCCAAACTGAAACAACATCCGGAAGTGATTTTTCTGTCTGCAACGTTTCCTGCCCAATCTGCATCAGTATATCCACTCAATGTGAAGTCATGATCTCCATCATAGCTGAGACCATAATCCATTGTACCTTTAAGGTACATCATCACATGTTTTGCAGCCACTAGGTGAACACATCTGGGCTCTACCAGAAACTGACTCAAGGTGTTCACTACAAAATAGATGTCTGGTCTGGTGTTCATAAGGTACATCAACGATCCAATAATCTTTTTGTACAGTGTGGCATCTATCAAGTCTGATGAAGTATCGACCAGTAGCTTCCGCTTCACTTCCATGGGTGTATTCATGGACTTGCATTCTAGCATGTCGAATGTCTTTAAGATTTCGAATGTGTACTTCCCTTGATTAAGGAAGATCCTTTCTGGACTCTACCATACCTCAAGACCTAAGAAGTAATGCATTAGGCCAAGGTCTTTCATTTCAAGTTCTGTGGCAAGTCTCTATTTACATTCAGCAATGAGATTTTCTTCTCCAGTTAAGAATAAGTCATCCACATACAGTAGTAAGATTACTGGTTCATTATCCATAATTTTGAAGTAGATATTTGAGTCTTCTTTACTCTTGGTAAAGCCTAAGCTCGTCAAGAAACTCTCTATACGGCGATACCAAGCTCTGGGAGCTTGCTTCAATCCGTATAAGGCTTTCTTCAATTGGAAGACATGAGACTTCATGTCTTCAACCTCAAATCCTTGGGGTTACTCTATATACACTTCCTCTTCGATAACACCATTCAGGAAAGCTGTCTTCACGTCCATCTGGTGCAACTTCCATTTCATCTTGGAAGCAAGAGCTATAATCATTCTGATCAAAGTGTATCTGGCCACATGAGTGAATGTCTCTTCATAGTCGATACCTTCCTTCTGGGAAAATCCACGAGCAACAAATCTTGCTTTATATTTCTCAATACTTCCATCAGTAGCATGTTTTATTTTGAAGAGGCATTTTGATGATACCACATCCTTACTTTTTGGTCTGGGAACTATTTCCCATACATCATTCTTTATTATGGATTGGTATTCCTCTGTCATGGCATCTTCCCTTTCCTTCTTTTGAATGGCCTCTTCAAATCATGTAGGTTCTTCATCAAGTAGATTTCACATCAAATCCGTGTAACTGGAGAATGGCTTTGGTATTTTCACCTATCTTGTGGTTCCTTCTAGAACACCATACTTCTCTCCATCTTGTATAAGATCTCTTTCCCAAGCAGGATTTATTTTATGGGAGAAGGTCATATGAGGAGGTTCTTGAACTTCTGGTACATCGTGATCTTCAGGAGTCTCCTCATCAAGGGAAGATACGACTTCCCATACAGGTTATGCAGCTCTGGGAACTTCCCTCACGAATTTTGTAATCCTGGGATTTACAGATTCCTCTTCATATACTTCTTCAAGCTAGCATCTTATCGATTTATTAAGTGTTGCTTCTTCATCAAAGGTCACGTCCTTGCTGATCTCAATATGGTAGTGAACAGGTATGTAGATTTTGAAGGCCTTAGATACCTCACAGTATCCCACAAATATTCCCTTCTTTCCGGAGGATTCCATCTTGTTTCTTTTCTCTTTTGGTATATGAATAAACACTGGATAGCCAAATATTTTGAGATGGCTTACCTCTGGCTTCTTTCTGGTGAACATTTATTCCAGGGTCTTGAACCCAAGTGCGCTATGGGATAATCAGTTCTTCACATAGATAGCTATCATTGCTGCTTCTGCCCATAAGCACATAGGAAGATATTGATCTTCACAGCTTCCAGCATGGTTCTGTTCTTCCGTTCAGTTACACCGTTTTGTTGGGGATATTGATCCCAACATCTTTGCAGAAGTTCACAAGCTCTTTTGAGGTATATTCTTTTCCATTATCTAACCTGAGTATATTAATCTTCCTTACAGAAGGGTTCTCTTATCAAGGCTTTGAATTCCTTGATCTTGCTTAACACTTCAAATATATCTAGGTCTTTTACGAGAATAATCATTAATGAATGATACATAGTATACATACCCATTAATGGAGGATGATGGCATTGGGACACACACATCTGAATGGATGAGTTCTGGGACTCCTTCTATTTTGCTGTCCCTCTTCAGAAACGGGTTCTTGATGTTCTTCCCTTGTGCACATCCATTGCATATGCCTTCATGGTCACCTTCGAGTTCTGGTAAACCTGTGACCGCTTTGCATATGTATGGTAGCACCTTGTAGTTGAAGTGAGCTAATATTCAATGCCAAGATTCTTCAATGTCGTGGGTCATGGCAGCTTCTAAGTGACCCTATAGCTTATGCAAGTCATCTTCTTCTCTTCCAATGATGATTTCTCCATTTACGGTCTCTTCTTTAGCATGTTGCCTTCTGCAACCTTTGCTATAGCTTCCTCATGTGACTTGGAGAAAGGTCAACAAAACAACAAGAAAGAATAATATCCTTCTTGATAATATAAAACAATAGTACGAACAATCATCACGGTAGCTCCTTTAGAGCTATCACTTACAATTTATCTGAAGCAAAGATTAAAGGTAAGGAATACAATACAAAATGAGGTCAACACTCTCATAGTGTTGTAACCAAGCATTCTTCCATGGCAACCTAGAACTAACACATGAGGTTTCTCCTAGAAGAGGTGTTAGTCATATTAGGCAAAATATTTACATCTACATTCTCACATGCTATCAAGTATAATACTTTACGACGATTGCTATCTCAACTAAAGTCATCAACTTGTCATGTGTACCTTTGAATCTTGATTAATCAAACCTGGAGCCTTGTCCTCAAGAGTGAGTGCCTTCTTTTCTTCCAGGTCTTCTTCACTCAAGTGACGAGTGCTTTTTTCAACCTATCTTTTGTACTAAGACAATACATTAAATTGACAAAAGGTTAGGTTAGAGGATAAGCTCTATGATCAACTTTTAATTCTTCTAATAATTTGATCATAGCTTCAACATGAAACACTAATCAAGATAATTTCATAACAAATAGATGTATATTAGAATAATCACACCTGGGTTGCATCAATCCTCTGAATGTATCTGGATCTTGAGATCCTTCTGGATCTATGGCAAGAGATCACTTCTCCTGCAAATATTATTTAGGGTTTTAACCATTAAACATATGTAAGTACATACCTTTGATAACATTTGCAGGTGGTGGCTCCATCTAGTAGCAGCAGTAATATTTACCAACTCTCAAGAAAACTTCAATGGTGATTGCAACTGGTTTTACGGCTGCAACTGCAACTGCAATTGGTTCTGAACCTGCAACTACAACTTAGGATTTTATGAGGAAACCCTAATTTTTAAAACTTCAAATTTTGAAATTTTGATCCAAGGGATAGATGCGCTAGGCTGAGGTGAGTTAGCTGGTGCAATTGGAATTTCGAAAATCCAACTTTTACCCCCTCAAACTTGACAGATTTTTGGACTGGTGCTTCTAGTTTTTCTGATGCTTCTGGTTTTTCTGGTACTTCTAGTACTCTGGTACTTCTGGTACTTCTAGTTTTCTGGTACTTTGTGAAACTAGGGTTTCACTTTTCGAGATATCTAGCCACTAAAAGGTGCACTCTAGGTGCCAAATTGATCCTTGGGGGAGGGCGTAGCTTTCTAGGTGGTTTTAGGCTTGAAAAGATTCACTTTTGCAAAACCCTAATTTTTGGGTACGGTAACAGTGACGTTTTTCCTCTTGTGAAATATGCTTCCTTCAGGTTGGATCTGATAGCATGTTAATGTTTATGCCATTATTATAGTTCTTTGCATTTCAATAGATAAGAGAATCATAAGAACAAGATCACTAAGAAATACACATTCACAAGAGACACATCATTTATCCTAGGAAACCCTCCAGGGGAAGAATACCCAGCAAAAAATTCCTTATCATAAATAGCTTATACAATGTTCAAGAGATAACCCAAACCAATACAGATAGTCCTCCCCAAAAGATGCACCACTCTTCTTCTCCTCTCTCCAACTGGTAATTGCAGCTTGCCACATAAGAGAATGAGCAAGTGAGTTGTGTGTTAGAAGTGAGGCGCTAACCTCCTATATATACAAGACTGGCACGTGTGAGGGGGCTTTACTGGCAGGGCTGACCTCTCACTCTGGGTGGGTAAACCCACCTTTAATTAATTCTGGGTCTTCAATAATAACTGATCGGGCTGACTTCTTATTCTTCCCTTTATAATTGTCCGATGACCAATCCGCAAAAGGGAATTTGGTCCTTATACAATTACCAACATGATTAATCCACAATGGGGATTAATCCTAATAATAAAATAACAATAATAGTAAGAATTCTCTTCGCACTTACATTATTTCAACAGGAAGGACATAGCACAGACGCATTATTTGCAAGAGGACGTTCCCAGGAAAGAAACAGATTTAATTCCTCAAGTGGGAGATCTAAGTGTAAGGGTAGATCTAAATGTCCCGAAAATTTTGTAAGGGTATGTTGGAGATGTGGGAAAGAAGGGCACTACAAGAAGCAGTGTAGATTCAAAGTTGAGAAAAAGAAGGGATCTGAAGAATCTTCTTCTACAGAAGAAAATACCTCCAAGGAAGAAGGAGGGGATGTGTACTTGGCCTCTTCAAGCACACATGTGGATCATGAGGCATGGTTGATTGACTCTAGTGCATCCTTTCATATGACTCCTCACATGGAGTGGTTTTGCGAATATGAAAGGTATGATGGAGGTAATGTTTTCTTAGGTAATGATTCAACAACCAGAATCATAGGAAGAGGAAGGGTCAAGTTGAGGCTCATATATGGAAGGATTAGAACACTTCCTGGTGTTCTGCACATCCCAGGTATGGCCAGAAATTTGATTTCTGTAAGAAAAATGGAAGATGCAGGGGTAAAAACAATATTTGAAAAGGGAACTTGTAGGATGGTTCGAGGATAAATGGTGTTGATGAGGGGAGTTCGGTTTGGAACTCTGTATAAGCTGCTAGGAAGCACTATTAATGATGGGTGTAATAGCTCCATTATTCCTGATATTGAATTTGAAGAAGAAAAAACTCCTACAGTCTCTGGAGAAAAGGTTATGTTGTGGCATAAAAAACTGGGGCATATCGTAGAGAAGGGTCTTCAACTACTACACGGTAAAGGTATGGTTGAAGGTATGTATAACCTCTCTCTGGATTTTGATTTCTATGAACATTGTCTATATGGGAAGCATAATTGGGTAAGATTCCCCTCTGGTGCAATGAGGGTAGAAGGAATTTTACAACTAGTTCATAGTGATGTTTTTGGACCTGTGTCGGTCCCATCATTGGGAAAATTTGTGTACTATGTCTCATTTATAGATGACTTCTCGAGGAAAAATTGGATATATTTCCTCAGGAAGAAATCTGAAGTCTTTTACAGGTTTAAAGAGTTTAAGGCTCTTGTTGAGAATCAAACAGAGAAAAGAATTAAGGTGTTGAGGACAGATAATGGCGAAGAGTTCTACGGAAATGAATTTGAAGAATTCTATAAGAAGTACGGTATAGAAAGGCATAGGACTACTCCATATACACCTCAAAAGAATGGAGTTGCAGAAAGGATGAACAAGACACTGATGGAAAAATCAAGGTGCATGCTCAGTGGTGCCGGGTTAGGGCAAGAATTTTCGGCAGAGGCAGTGGGTACTGCATGTTATCTGGTAAACATATCATCCTCATCAGCGTTGAATGAAAAGACTCCACAAGATGTATGGACTAGTAAGGAACCTTCTCTCAGACATGTTAAGGTATTTGGCTGTGATGCATATGTTTATGTTCCAAAAGAAAACAAGAGTAAGTTGGATAAGAAGGCTGAAAAGTGTATCTTTATTGGATATAAAGATGGTGTCAAAGGTTATAAGCTTTGGAACCCAAAAATGAAGAAGGTAGTGTATAGCTGAGATGTGGTATTTAGAGAAATGAAGGATGTTGTTAAACAGGAATTCCTACCAAGTAAGGAAGAACCAGAGAAGATAGAGTTTGATTTAAAGGATGATGAATCAGACTCTATAGAAGAACATGAATCAGAAGAAGAAGATTCTCATACTCCAGTATTGAGGAGATCAGATCAAGAAAGAAGGCTACCAGAAAGGTATAGTCCATCTGATTTCTGTTTAAATTTTTCTTTGTCTATTACTGATGATGATCCTAGAACTGTTAGGGAGGCAGTGGATTCAAAGGATCGAAATATCTGGAAAATGGCCATGGAAGAAGAAATGGCATCTTTGGCTAAGAATGAGGCTTGGGATCTAGTGGATTTGCCAACTAGAAGAAAGCCCATTGGCAGCAAATGGATATTTAAAAAGAAGCTGAATGCAGAAGGAAAAGTGGAGAAATACAAAGCTCGGTTAGTAGCAAAGGGTTATTCCTAGGTTGAGGGAATTGATTTTGGTGATAATTTTTCTCCTATTTCCAAGTTAACCTCTATAAGATTTATGTTATCTGTTGTTGCTGCATTTGATTTTGAAATAGAAAAAATGGATGTGAAGACAACATTCCTACATGGGGATCTGGAAGAAGAAATCTATATGAAGCAACTAGAAGGTTATGTTGTGAAGGGTAATAAGGAGCTGGTATGCAAAATGAAAAAATCCCTGTAGGGTTTACAACAATCACCAAGGATGTGGTATAAAAAATTTGATACTTATATGATGGGACTTGGATTCACAAGAAGCAAAGAGGATCACTATGTGCATTTTAAATTAATTGGTGATCATTTGATTTATTTGGTCTTGTATGTGGATGACATGTTGTTGATAGGAAACAACAAGGAGATTATCCAGGATGTGAAAACTCAGTTGTCCTCTAAATTTGACATGAAGGATCAAAGATGAGCTTTGACTGTATCAATAATTCAATGGATTTGAGTTGACTCATCTCCTGGTTCTGGTGTTTCCAATGGCTGAGGCGTAGTGGAAACTGCATGGCTAGACTGTAGTGCCTGTTGCATGTTATGTGACGTTATAATTTAAGGTAATACTATTCTATATGGATAGTACATGTCATTCCATTTCCTGTGGTATGTGGAATGTCATTTCAAGATTGTTTCCTCTTGTTCTCATCGAAGATGAGCTTCGTCTGTATCAACAATTCAATGGAGTTGAGTTGACTCATCTCCCAGTTCTGGTGTTTCCAATGGTCGAGGCACAGTGGAAACTGCATGGATGGACTGTAGTGCCTATTGCACACCTTGAAGTTCAACCTTAATCCGATTGTATATCTCCTCCTGCTTAACCTCTTGCTTCTGCAAGATACCAGATATAAAAAATATGCAGAACAGAAATAAAATGCTAGAAATGGAAAAATAATAGTAATATAACCAGCATAATCTCCACAATAACACAGAAATGATATAAGAACAACAATAGAAATAGCACTTTGATTCAGAAAGAAATGTTCACGGGCCTCTTCTAGGGGGAAACCTCCATTTGAGCAGCGCTCTATTACAATAATCTCCAAGCTAGGGTTTTCATACCCTCGAGCCTTATTTATACTAAATATGTGTTGGATTACTGAGAGGGGGGGTGAATTAGTAATAGAGTAACTATAATCCTTTTTCTTCAAATGTTATATCAATGTAGAATTATTTTCCAATAATGAGCAGTAAGAAATAAACAATCACACATATACACAGTACACCACTGTTTTACATGGAAACCCAAATCAGGAGAAAACCATGGAATGCTTTTTCTTATATGTCTTGAATAATTACATTCGTTGGAAGCACCAACTTCCTTTGTTTTCTAGCTGCAACTAGAAGGAGGCTCCAACCCCCTAGTTTCTCATACTACAACCTGAGGGAAGCTCCAACTCCCCAATTCTCTGGCTACAATCAAAAGGAAGCTACAACCCCCAATGTTCTCTGGCTACAACCGGAAGGTGGCTAAAACCACCTGTCCTTGCCCCATCCTGCCACCCTAAAGTAGAAGTAGAATGATGGAACCACTGTCACACTATCACCGTGAGATATACTGCTGTAAACCTATACCAATAAATCTGAACCATGGATCAACCATGCATCAACCTGTAATCAACCTGTACCATAAACAAGTGCATCAACCATGCACCAACCTGTAATCAACCTGTACCATAAACAAGTGCATCCAACCATGTGCGAAGTATGTACCAATCATGAGTCAACTACTCATCAACTATGACTCATCAATATGTACCAACATCATCAACTATTCACCTCATGTATGTGCGTCAACTCATCAACTACTTGTCTCAACCATGTACTCAACATGTACCACAACCAAAAGACCTCATCAATTTCATCATCCAAATATGATTTGTAGCTCTAT
>JZKD02S0866632.1:100281-115502 GCA_000966675.3 Picea glauca
TAAACAAGTAGCAATAACGTTCTCATACATCCTTATTACAGCAGCCCTCAACTTGAGAGACACTTTTATCTCTTCCAACCTATTCCAAAGTTTTTTCCTAGGAACCATGTCAAAATCTTTTCTAAAGTCAACGAACAACAAAAAAGAATGGTTTTAGTATTGTGGAACTCGTCTGCAATGATCCTAAAGGTAACAAGATGGTCCATAGTTGAATGATATCTCCTAAACCCAGCGTGACCTTTAGGTCTTTTACTGTGACTTTCTAGCCAAAGGCTAATCTTCTTTTCCAAAATAATTCCATAAAGCTTGGCTAAAATCGGGCTAATCATAATGGTCCTATAATTAGAGGGAATATTTCTATCCCCATTTTTAAAAATAAGAACAATGAGGCTTTGCATCTAGGGTTTAGGGAAGCCTTGCTTCAGTGCCAAATTGAAGAGCTTGTGTATGTGAGGGATAAGGATTGGCCCTCCGATTTTAAAAAATTCAGCTTGGTAACCTTCAATGTCCTTAGTTTTCCCATTTGTGAGCCGCTTAACCCCAAACTACCAAATGATAAGAGAATTCAAATCCTTAAAATGAAAAATTTTAAAAAAGACTTATATCTCCAAAAATTTTACTTATTATAGTAATAATAATAATAATTCTATGAAATAGGAATGATAATAATTAAAATTATAACCAACCTAAATCTAAATTTTACTTATAATAATAATTCTATGAAATAATAATAATAATAATTACAACCAACATAAATCTATTTTAAATAAATAAAAATAAAATAAATTTTCAATATTATAAATTCAAAATTAACATAAATTCAAAATTTATTATATAATTAAGTATCCATTCATGTTCTATACACATCATTCACTTCTTACCTTTCCTATATTCATTTCCTATACAAGTATCTTTCCTACACACATCTAAAAGTACATGTTTTAATATATAATATAATATGAAATATTTTTATTTTTAAATATTTTTTAAATTAAATATCGCAATTCAAATTAGTTTAATAATTGTGGCAGGTTCAATGTTGATAATTTTAATGACAGGGAATATGGCTTGGGATGTTAGGGGGAACATGTTTGCAGACCGTAATTTTATTAGTCATCGTTTACAAAACAAATTGGAAGAAAGAGGTGAGCATTTAAGAAATTTTTATAATTATTGTATTATATTTTATTGATTACCATACTAATTTTGTTATTAAATTTATTGAAATGTTTTAACTTTTCTTTAAAAATGTAAATTAATGATGTTAGGTTGACAGAGCATCTGAGCGTTTATCTACGTGGAGCGTTAATTCTCAAAATTTGTAAGATAATCAGACACAGATACAACAAAAATTGGGGTGATTCACTGAGTTACTGTATTTTAACTATTTGAGTTCATAATTTACTGGTCAACAACTTAGTGTGTTTTATGTTTGTTTTACAAAAATAGAGAGTTGGAGAATATTTTTATTGTTATAATTATTCTCAACTCTTATTATAAATTTGTAATGATCATAGTAAAGGTTTTACTCGAAAAAATCCAAAGAAATTAAAGAATTGGAATTTAAGAGGATATCCAAATTTGAAGAGTCTTCTTCTATATGATTTTTTTTTTTAAATTTTAATCTTTAATGATATTAAAACTATTTGTTTTGGTTTCATAGGTTTAAAAAAAAATTACAAATATTTTTGTTAAGATATTTTATCTTTATATTTGTATAACTAATTATTTTAAGAAGTAAAATTACATTTTTACATCTCCAAGTTATTTTATCTTTATATTTGTATAACTAATTATTTGAAGAAGTAAAATTACATTTTTACATCTCCTGAAATAGAGGCTTATTGGTAGATTGTCTACATTCATGAGGAAACATACAAATATATTGAAAATTAAAGATTCTTAGAGGCTTATTGGTAGATTGTCTACATTCATGAGGAAACATACAAATATATTGAAAATTAAAGATTCTTGTAGGCTTATTGGTAGATTGTCTACATTCATGAGGAAACATACAAATACATTGAAAATTAAAGATTCTTGGTTGTTGTCTTTTAATCCAAAATTGTAAACATTAACAAATACTTGAACAATAAACATAAGCAATTAGCATTTGTTACGAATGAAACCTTGTTTTATTCTCTATGGCCAAAGCCTCATTTATGATATTCTCCTACGAAAGAAACACTCTATTTGTATGTGGCGAAGTGTCGTTTCTTTAGGTAACTCTACCTTCCTCACAAGCATAAGTTGGTCTTAGATAGGCGATTTTCCTAACATCATGTATGACTAACAATTGTTCCATACTTTCTCCACTACTACACTATAAATCCCAACAAATTCATCAACAATATTACAAAATGTCCCAGGGCTAAGTAGCCTAAGACCAAAACATACTTATCCAAAACTCAAAAAGAGGAAAATATGCAATGTCTAAGAGAGGATACCCTCCCATCGATGGTTTTGTTGGCATGTTTTACAGGAAGAGTGTTCTTGTCATTGATGGCAAGAACAACAGTGACAATGGAAAACAGGAAAATCATAAGCTCAGGAGGAGAAGCGAACAATATGAAGAGATTAAAGCTCAGAAAGAAAAGCATAGTACAGAAATGTGATCAGGATCAACATATCCACAGGACAAACCAAAATGATTGAGAATTCGATAACTCAAATATCTGTCATTTGTTGGATCAAGTTAAGTGAAGGATAGGAAGAATGGGGCACAAGGTTTGAGAATTCGATTATCCGAATCTTCGTCAGTCGTTGGATCGAATTAAGAGGAAGGATCGGATAAACAAAGATGGAGAGTCATTGGATTTAATCCAAGGCAAAGTTGCATCGTAGATAGATCGAGTTGTTGATATAAGATCTTGATCAAACGAACATCATTAGTTTCGGGTTTAAAGTTATGAGGAGGTTACGCTCCGGAGAAATCACTTCAAGAATTTCCAGTTGAGATTTGAAATACCCGAAGCTTGAAGAGTCGAAGAGCTGACATACATTCTGGACTGCCGAATCATCCGAAGTAGATCTCAGTCGTCAGATCATCTGAAGAAGATCTCAAGTGTCATATCGTCCGAAGTGAATCTGGGTCATCTGATCCAGAGCGTCAGTTTGAGTTTTGAAATTCCTGAAGCCCGGAGAGCCGAAATAAATTCTCGACCGTCGGATCATCTGAAGTAGATCTTAGTCATCATATTGTCCGAAGAATATCTAAAGCGTCTGATCTTTTGAAGTAAATCTGGATCGTCTGATCCAGAAAAAACGTGGCGTAATCCTGTGGACTCTGGATAAAGACCCGAAGTAAGCCTCAACCGTCTGATCCAAGAGGACACATGGTAGTAATCCACATACTTCGAGGGGAAGTAAAGTTTGAGACTTGAGATTTTAGAAGTCCGGAGACCCAAAGGAGATCTCGATCATGGATCAAGAAAGGGGTCGTAGAACCGTTGAACAGGCTGAAAGGTCAAATTCCCGAAGTAGAGGTAGATCCGTCGATTGAGAAGGACAGGTGTCTGTATATCATCGAATCCAGAATATTGGCGTACAGAGAAAAGCAGGGTTTGAGATTTTAAAATCACGGAGCCCGAATCATGAAGTAAATCACAATCGTTGATTTAGGAAGGCTATATCTGATCCGCAAACTTGGGAGGATAGATCTAAACCGTTCGTTCAAGAGAACCATCAAGATTGTGAGATCGATGGTCCCGTCACATTGCAGGGATTGAAGGTGCGCGGACTTTAAAAAGTTAAGGGAGGACTGTAATTTAAACCATGGTTTTGGAGAAAGGACACGTGGAGGCTCGAGGTAAATTGCGGGTCGAAACACAGTTTGATCTCAAACCATCTTTGGCCATGCCCACATTCACATGGTCACATGATATCATCGCCCAAGGTCACATCAGCGGAAGATAAAGGAAGGAGATAGCGTTGTTAGGCTCCACACCAGAGGTTACGCATTGAAAATTCATAAGGGCCTCTGTGTGTATAATCCAACGACATTGATCAAACATAATCTAATTGAAGGGTTGTTGTTTCATCTCATGATTTTTTGATTAGTTACGATTCAGTTACACTAATTGAATCATTGTTCCTAAGTAGTTGAATCATTGTTTTTGAGCGTTGGAATTGTGATTCCTGAGCGTTTTTTAGATTCCCTACTTGAGCGTTGGAGATGCAGAGTGTAACGGATGATGAGAGCAGGAATAAAAAAAAAATGTCGTGACAGAGAGAGGATATTGTTTCTCTTTAAAAAATACTTGAACTGTAAGCAATAAAGATTACAACATGAATTGAGGGATAAAATGTAGAGATGAAGAACATAAGTTGGACATAGCAGAAATGGTGAAAACAATAGACTGTACGAGAACTTAAGCACAAGAAGATGCAAGAAAGAAGACATTGATGTAGGCAGAGCAGACCAGTATAACAGAATAGTGATGAGACTAGTAAGCCATTGATAAATACTGTATCACTGTAATAAATTTCAGCAAGCAAAGATTTATATCTCAGGGAGGTAGGGTGGTGCTAGGGAGGATTGTTATCCTTGGAGTTTCAAGTGGGTTCTTGAACACATGGAGTTGTAGCTTCCATCTAGTTGTAGCCAGAAAAACCAGGGTGGTAGGGTGGTGCAAGGGAGAACCATTATTCTCTGTTATGCAGGTTGGTTCCTATGTTACTGGAAGTTGGTGCTTCCATCCAGTTGGTGTTGGAACACTCAAGGAGTTGGTGCTTCCTTCTATTGGGTGCTAGAGAAACCAGAGAGTTGGTGGTCTCAACAAGTTGCAGTTTGTTAAAGAAGAGGTTGTAGCCTCATTTTGAGTTGGTTCTCAAATAAATATGATGTACAGAACTTAAAAGACTGCCTATCATTCGAAGAAGAAGAGGTTTTCTCCCTTTATGGGTTTCCTCATGAATATATTTTTCTGTGTATATCATATCTGTGATTGATGTTTGTTATTTTTGTTGTTCATGTCTTGCATAATCTTGATGATCTCTTGGAGAAGGTTAATAATATTTTAATAGGCATAAAATTGTTTAAGCACAGTAACAACTGATTCAACCCCTCCCCTCTCAATTGTCTTAGTAATTCCAACAGGTTTCCTTCATACAAAGCACGTTTTCTATCTAATACAAAGCCTCTTTGGATAATTGATCAGCTTCATAATTGTTTTCATGATAAATATGGCAAAAAGATATGTCTTGAAAAGTAACAGAAATTGATTTTAACAACGATCCTAAATTTTGTAGCTCCAAGTTTTCCAAACCCCAAAAAATTTCCATCCAATCAATGACCAATTTAGAATCCCCATACAATTGTAAGGAACCAATATTTTAATATTTTTCACAATGAAGTAGATCAATAAGTGCCAATAGTTTAGCATAATTATTGGTTCCTATGCTTAGGTGCCCATTACCAGAAATATGTGTGTAAGAAAAAAATAGAACAAATCCATTACCAAAAACTCTTCCCACACCTTGATGCACACCATCAAAAAATACCTAGGGCTTTGATTTATCAATTGATATAATGCCAACACAATGGTCCTTCRGAAGCTTTGACTTCACATAGTAAAAAGGATGTAGAACAAAGGCATGTTAAACAACCTTTATGGTGGKCCAAACTTTACCCTCAAACATACTGGAATTACTTGCCACCCAAAGACCCCAAGAAACTAGTATAGGGACAACTCRAAAAGGTTTCAATGTAGCATTTGTACAAAAMTCYTSAAAGAAAGCTTCAACATATTCCTTTTCCCATACCSAGACCATTCCAATCTGGTCACCAACTTCTTTCCATACATGTCAAGTACAGGGACATAGTTTGAAAAGGTGATGGTTTGACTCCTTTGTCACTTTTCATGAAACAAAAATGYCAGGCCCCGATTTTCCATGATGTTGCATTCTATCCCAAGTGAGGACCCTTCCCTTCAATATTAAAAAAACAAATAAAATTCYCTTTGGAGGKCCCTTTAGCTTCAAAACATGTTTATACCAMAAAATATAGACATCACCATCATGATCGGTTAGAGCCCTATAACCCAACATTGTTGAATAACTACCTCYAGCTTTGTTGTAAATCTATATAAGTTCRTCATCYTGATCACTCAGCKTCACATGCACTATTAGGAATTTCTAAATAAAATCATACCACTGGTCATGTCAGTGCTCCTTTAAGTGAAAATCRACTACTAATTTCCATCCTTGACTCCAGAGTGAGGTGGTTCTCCTATCGTCAATAGGATTAAGAGTACACAAGTTATTTWCTTGAATAAAAACTACCAAGTCATCAGGGAGAAATATATTCAGAGAGAATTCCACTATCACATCTTGTCCCACATCAACTTGTAATCCCAATCCCACCTTCGAGGATAAATATTTTCCTACAATTGGGAATGCACTTGTCAAATTATTCCACTGGTTTGAAGCAACAAAGGTTTTCTTCCTAGGAAAATGGATCCAGTTAAGGATCATGCTTGGCTAAATATATTTTGCACATAAAATACGAGGCCAAAGACTATCTTGGGTGAGAAAGACCCATAGGGTCTTGGCCGCTAAAGATTTTCCAAAATGAACTAAGTCCTTGAGACCCCACCCACCAATTTCTAGCTAAGAAGATGAGAGTCGATATATTCATAATTACCTTTCCACAAGAAGTTGTAACATAATTTCATGATCTTTTTCAAGATTCCCTTTGGAATAGATTCCAATAAACTGATATAGCTTCAATTACTAATTTTATGAGAATGAGACGTCCACCCCTAGCTATCCACCTATTGCACCACAATGTAATCTACTTCTCAACTTTCAAGACCAACCATCCCCAATTAATTAAGCTATAATAGTTTGGCTTGATCTGGTATCCCAAGTATTTCATGCCATCATTGAGTTCAAAGGAGGGATAATGAAAAATATCAACCATCACCTATTGTGAGGCCATATCACACTCAGTAAAATATACAACAGATTTCCAACACTAATCACCATGCCAGATGCAACACAAAAAATTTAAAAGATCCAGAACTCCCTTGAGAACATAACCCTTTGTTGTCACATAATTGCAGAATATTAAAATTTCATCCACAAACAATAAATGGGTAAGTCACACAACACCCCCTATTCGAATACCCTACAATTGATGGAGCCTTGATGATTATGTGATAGCCTGGACAAGACCATCTACTACTAGTAGGAATATGTATAGGGGTAAAGGGAACCCTTTTGGGAGCCCATGACCTACCCGAAAAAAATAAGATCCTACACCATTGATGAATATTGTAAAATGGACAGCGGAAACACATTCCATTACCCAATTTACCACCATTAAATAAAAACCAATTTGTAGTAATAAAAGTTGAATATATAACCAGGATACTCCATCATATTCCTTGGAAAGATCCAATTTGATCATCGAGATAGCCCTCTGATGAATCTTTAAGGAATGGATGCCCTTCTGAGCTAATTTGATTGCCTCATGTATCAAATGAAACTTCAATAAACCAAACAACTCTGATGTAACAATCCCTGGAAATATCGGTTTGATACTCATGGAAATGATTTTTTCCACCATTTTATATAGATAGTCACATAATGCACTAAGTCGAAAATCGTCAAAGGTCGACATTCAATCTACTTTAGGGATCAATTTAATGAAATTTGAATTGATACTACCAAATAATTTTCCAAAAATATGAATCTCCTCAATGAACCTCACTAGATAAACACCCAACAAATCAAAGAAACCATCATAAAAAAAATTCGAGCAACCATCCGACCAAGGGTTCTTGTCCCGCCAATAGGAGATTAAAACTTCTCGAAGTTCTTCCTTTGTAATTTCATTGAACATTGATTGGTTTTCTTCATCACCTACCAACTGAGAAAAATGTGATAGAAGTATGAGGGATTCCATACATTTTAAATTGAGGACATTCTAGAAAAAATAGATTGGAAATGACGAACTCCTAGTGCAACAAAATATGAGAAACCACTAACTTTTGAGCCGTCATTACCCTCCATCTCCCAATAGTGTTATAACTCTTCCTATAGTTAGAAAAAATCTTAAAAAACGTAAATCACTAACATCTAGCTAGAGATCCCTTCTCTTTATCTGCCACTCATTTTCTTGTTCCACCTGAATTGAGTGATGAGTTGCTTCCAAACCATGGACATGATCAACATCCATCATACCTCCATGTCGCTCCATGTCGTAGAGAGATAATGTCATAGTTTTGTGCCAACTCTTCCTTGATGTCAAGAAGAGATTTTTCTTGAGCCTTTATACAAGTATTGTCCCACCAAACAATGATGTGATTCAGTTGCTTTAAAAAAGCCAGAAACTACTAAGAATCTCTTATACATTTATTAGGATCAAATTTTACCCAATGAGCTTCCACCAGAGCTTGAAAGTCCTTGATCCTGATTCAAGAAGGATTGAATTTGAATGTTTCTCCCAAATGAATTATCGGGCCATCCAAATCCAAATAGATAGGGAAATGGTCAGATCATTTCACCTCTCCAACCCACGATCTGTAAACTCCAATAGACTATAGTACGGAATTACGAACCAGAAAACGGTCCAACCGCTTGAGAATTCCATCCGAACCTGATATGTTGATACTCCATGTAGCTATTATAGACATCCACCAAGCCCGATACATCCAATTTGTTGATAAAATAATGATTCAAAAGGTCCTCTCTTGTCGATTCCCCCCATATCTCCTTGCTACCTAGAGAAAAATTCAAGTCGCCACATGTGATAATATTCTCCTCCTGTGAAACATGGATGCTCAAGAAATTGTCCAAAAAATATTCCCTAGTAGAATAGGGACCATTTACATTGCAAGCCAAAAGAGTACAATCAAAATCCTTGCAGTGAACCTCCAAAATAAGACCTTATTTCACAGAAAAGATATTATGAGAGAGATAGTTGGAGAAATACCAGTTATGATACCCTCCAACAACACCTATGAATCCAACCTAATGAAGTCCCATCCAAAAATATTTTTTCTCCACTTAGAGATGATATGATCACTCATCCCCATCAAATCCTGAAGTAAAACTATAGGGTAAAATCATGAATCTGGTAAACACTTTCATTAGAATCAGGTTGCGAAAATTTCTAATGGCATGTTTTCGACCAAACTCTTGAATTTTTCGGCCGAAATAGTTTTTGGTCGAACTATTTTTTCGGTGGAAAGTTAAATCTAATGGCACCATTGAAAATGTAACACAAATTTTAAATCTAATAACAATTTTCCATTAAAACTAACTTTCGGCTGAAAAATAGTAACTTGTTCGGCCGAAAACCTATAACTATGGCACTTTTTCATAAAAGTATGTATTCACTTCATCTTACTCCAACTTGGGGAGGAACAAACTCCTTAAATACTGTGAGTCTCGTTTCAGAACTAGTACCAACATTTTCAGAATTGAATCTACTTTCTTTTGATACAATTTGTAATCAATTTAATTATTTTTTAGTAATTTTAGTTAATTTTATAAAAAAATGTTTGCATATTATTTTTATACAACATGATGATTCAGTAAAATGAAAAATCAGTATCTGCAATATTACATACTAAAAAATTATGGAAAAATTATATTATGGAACCTTTCACTGTCCTCTTTAAAAGGGTACTTTTAGATTTTACTTTTAAACAAAAATTAAGACAGATAAATGGTGTCAATCTAAATGTGTTTAAAATATGCAACTTTTTTCAGATTGGTCAAATTAAAAAAAGAAGTAGTAATTATAATATTCATTTGTTGTCTTCAAAACTATAGTCATACTTTAATAGAGTATGTTTAGATTGTTACATCATATTTCGTTTTCATAATCAAAAGTTTAATAATGAGTAAATTGGTGTAAACAAACATAACTCATTATGAGTGCCTTCATTTTTAAGGAACATATTGTCAAACAATCACTAGAATGACATATCAAATGTCAATAAAAAAAAATTCAAAAAATAATCAATAGAAAGCTAACAAAATTCATGACAAGTTTTTTTTTTACTGTAAAGTGAAATTATAAATAAATACTTTTGTTTACTGGAAGTTGAAAAACTTATGAAAATACATTTTATTTTCTCAAAAAACAAGGAAAATAGACACCTAGATTCATGATTTTACCCTTTATCAAGTTACTCCTACCCTATAAACCTCCATAGGGAGATATTTTTGGGTCTTCCCCCCAGACCCCTCATATTAGCCGACAAAATTTTCACATATCAAGAATGTAAGGGGGGGGAAGAACATACTCTAAGTACCCCAGAAGTAAGTCTTTGGAATCCCTAAGATACTTCTCTAGACGCCTTTTCCAGAGCATCATGATTGAAGGAAGATTTTAACCCCACCTTAGAACGCCAATGATCCTTAGAGGAAACATAACCCAAACCACCAAATGAAGAGAATTGAGTATTAGACCTTGGTCTAAGTAATTAGGGTTCACTCCCTGATGAAGTAGAGTTTGATTTTAATGAGCAATACTTATGGGAGCCCATCGAAAGAATATATGGTCCTGACTCCTTGAAGGAATTGAACTCCTCAATAATAATAGAAAATACTCCCAATGGAATGAAACATTCATCAAGCCCACCCCTCCAATCCTCCAAAGGAAAGAAAATGTCATTGGTCCCATCCTCCCCTTCCAAAGAGAGAAGACCCTTATGAGGGGAAAAATTACTCAAGGGATTAGAGGTATTATACTTACCCATGTCCAAGTGATTTTTCATACTGTCATACCATAATGCCTTGATTTTTCTCCATTCCACCATCGAGAGCTCTAATTTCACATCCATAATCTCCTTGGGAAGATGTTGAACCTCATGCTCTGATCCAAGAACTGTCAATGGAATCAAAATATCCCTTATAACAATCTTGTCCTTTACATGATGAGACAAAGCTTGAAAAGGATCCACATATTTATTTTTATCTTGAGACAAAGATAATGGGATAGACACATAACCTTTTTGTAGTCCCTTAGAGTATGAAATATCATGAGGATTGGAGAACCCACATGAGAATATCTTATTCCTTTTAAGGAATTTATTATCATGGTCCTAAAAAGCATGGTCGATGTTATGACATCTCATGCACTGAAAAGGTACATTAAGATAGTCTATAAATTGGACATAATAATGATCGCCCACCTCTAGCTTCATATATTCATATAGACCATATGGGAGATCCAACTCAACCAAAATATGTTCCACAACGTGACTACTCAAGGATTTAAAGCTAGTGTATGTCGCTATAAAATTTTCCAATGCATTCTGAATGGCTCGAAGACCCTCATTAAATCAGTACTCCAATGGCATATTTCGCATTTTAATCCATATTGGAACACTCTTAAAACCTTCTATACTAGTGTCAAATAATGGATGCCAAGGTTTTGCACATAAAACCTGGCAGTTCCAGAACCATTGCATTGATAGAATCCTAACTAGGTCTTCCTTCTCTCTGAATATGAAACCTATCCAACCTCTAGAAAAAATATGATACATAGGAAAGTACCGCAATACCGACACCCAATGTATCTCCATCCACTAAGAGAGAACCCTTGAGAGATCTAGAGATTTCCAAACTTCCCATCCAGATATGATATCTATAAAACCTGAAGATCCTTCACAACAACTAGAGCTATGTATCCACCTTGAGAGTGCAATGTTTTCTTATGTTTCCTCCCAGGATCCCATTTGGTAGAATTATCCACTATTAAATATTCGATACCAAGTCGACTACCAACAAACCCAGATTCCCCAACTCCCAATAACCCTAACACTGAACCAGGATATGAAGATGGATACAAACAATGTAAAGATTCTCCTCCTTGCAAATGTGTCAATGATGAAATGGGTTCTCGACACATAGGATAATCGAATTGTAAGATTTGAGGAAAGGATGGTCTTGAGGCATAACATAATCAATGAAATATTTTAGGATGCGAGCTGGAAGGATCTAGATCCATAAACCGAATAAATTCCCCCACCTTGGGATCCACTAAAACTTCAATCAAACTGACATTGATCTTTGCTTGAACTGGCCCTGAGGAGATAACTGGATATGTAAATATTCCATGCTCTGAAAATAGGTCTTTGGAGTAATCCACTAGTTGAGGTGGATCCTCCATCAGTCCTCCACATAAGAAGAAACCACATGGTGCACTATGGAAACTCTAGAACCTAGCCTCTTATAAATTTCAATTGATGAATACAATATGTTGGAAAAATAGAGTATTTCCACATATGATGAACACCTAAAGAAACCTCTCACACAATCAGATCAAATTTAAATACACCAGTGTTTTTTGTGTGGTTAAAAAACTCAAAGAGGTAAACAGTCCATGGCCTTATCCAATGTGGCACTTGATTGAATATATTAATGCAAAATAAAAATAGTGTACATAAGATTTTTTGATAATCGATATTCAACAAATGACCCTCCATGCTCTTTAAATAGAGATCATGAACCAATAGGGTGATAATCCATGGATTAATATAGCCATTAGTATTGACGAGAATATGAACCACTAGATCAATTCATTTCTAGAACATATTGTGATTGTCAAATTACATAACTACAAATTCATAATAAATAAACACACTTTAATTAAAGACACATTAGACCAAGTTGGTCTTAAATAACTCATGAGTTTCTAAATATTCTAACATCCCCCTTAAGACTAACTTGGGATAGGATTGAAGAATTTACAAAGATGACATAATAGGAGAAGGAAAGAGGCATTAGAGCCTATACCCCCTTAATAACAACTTCATGAACTCCTAACATAGATAAAAAATTTTACAACTTTTCTTCTATAAGAGACTTTGTGAAAATGTTTTCAACTTGATCATATGTAGGGAAAAAGAACACTTCAAAAATGTAGTCTTGAATAAGATTTTTGATGAAGTACATGTGTAATTCAATGTGTTTGTTGCATTGATGTTAAACTAGATATTTGTGATCTTGATGGAACTATGATTGTGACAACATAATGTGGTTGGATGTTTTTGGTAGAATCCAAACTCTAAAAGGATTTTTTGAAGCCACAAGGCTTCTTGACTTTCATTAACCATTTCTCAATACTCTGCTTCCACTGAACAAAGAGAAAGAGCTTGTTGTTTCTTACATACCTAAGTGATATGTCTAGAAAAAAGACTGAAAACATATCCTAAAGTAGAATTATCATCTTCAGGGTCACCAAGCCAATCATAATTAGTGAAAGCAACCAACAAAGGATCCCCCCCTAAATTGTAATGTATCACAAACTTAACTATACCCTAGATATACCAAAGTATCCTTTTTGTTTATTTCCAATTGTTAGGGACCTAACCTCCCTGACCCCTCATGTAGGTAGAATAATATATTTTCCATGTAATAAATGCCAATATTAATAAGGCCTAGTAATAAGGAAGAATAAGTCAAATGTAAGAAGACCTAATAGAAGCTTCCACTTCTAGAAAGATCTTCCTCTAGATTGTTTTCTTGGTAGATAGATTTAGTATAAATAGGATTCGAGGGCATGAGGATATTTTTTCTTGAGAATTATTGTAACAGATATCTTCTCTGTTGGAGGCAGTCCCCTCGAAGAGGCAAGTGAACATTGTTTCCTATCAATAAAGCTATAATTTTGGTGTTGTGGTTCCATATAATTTGTTGTTCTGATGTTGATCTCTGCAACATATTCATTTTTTGTTTCTATTTCATTGTTATTCTCTGCAATATTTATCTTTTATGCTCATATAATATATCTGGTACCTTACAAGTGGTATCAGAGCACTTTCCTCGACAGAAAATTGTGGGTTATTTTTTTCCAAGGTAGAGACATATTCTGGCATCTTTAAGCTACATAGATATGTCGTTACATGCATAAACCTACACTCAATGAGTAATACACATAGGAAATACAAGTGGTACTTAAGAGAACATATATTGGCCACCCTTGTAACCCCTTTTGGTACCCCTTCGAGTGGTATCACATCAGACATCACCTATATATGGATCGACCGAGGCATCCTGAAGCACTCCGTAGATAAATCGATCGGTCGTCTGACTGGTATAGTGTCACCGAGAGAAACACTCGGGAAGTGACTCTCTAGTACATAGGTAGTCGGTTTGTATGGCTAAGGGTACGGTCTAGCCTCCTTAGTTGGTTCCCTGAGATATTGGGATGATTACTACTGTTGGACCCCGCATGTATATCAGAGAGCTATAACACAGGGAAAACCATTGACTGTAGAGCCCCTGCAAACCCTAACCCTTGGGAAAATAATAGAAAAGGAAAGGAAAATATCTCTTGCAATGCAATCTTGCGTTCTACATTGGGGTTGCGAAATTACTACATATTTTTTTCATGTTAAGAATCGGGGCATTTCTCCTTTGTAGTATTATTCAGTTCGAAGTATAAATCCACATGAGTGAAAAAGAAAGTTTGGGCCCCGACCACACCATTATTTGAGACCTATCCCACTGGATTCTTCTCTTCATCTTGATCATAGTACCTATCATTTTCAAGAAAATTATTTTTTCCTGTGGTCCCGACCCCTCCCCGACACCATTATTTCACACCCATCTCATTGATTTCCTCTTCTCACACTGAACACAATCATATATATCATTTTCATCCTTTTTTCTGTGGACCCGCTCCCCCTCCTTCGTTCCCCTCCAGTCCCCATGGCCAACACTCGCAACCAATAATTCTTTCAATCCCTACAAGATAAATCCAAATAGCACAAGTTCAAAATACAACAAATGACCTTTGATATTGCTTCCACCAAGTCTTTCTTGGACATCCTCGATTCCCACTTTACCAATGAAAAGGGAAATTTGACCTTTGTTAAGAGAAACTTAGCCTCCCTCACCCAATGGCTAAAATGTTCCCTTGGTTCTCCCTATCTTGACCCCCCTTGCCATTCTGAAGGTGAGAACTCCTCCCATAATATGAACCTCCATTCTAACTCCCCTCCTCATGACCCCTGTCTTCCCCGAGTTGAAGTAACAAATTTGATGGCTCAATTCCCATTGGTTGGGTCACTCAAATGGAACATTATTTCTCCTTGCATGACATTATGGATGATCTGAAAAAACTCCGTTATGGTGTCCTCTATTTGGATCTAGAACACTGGAAATGGTGGTAATGGCGTAGAAAGACACACCAGGGGTATGTTTCTCAGACACGATTTGTGGTTGAGCTATATGAACGATTTGACACTGACACTCAC
>JZKD02S0866632.1:119041-151703 GCA_000966675.3 Picea glauca
GCTTTGATGATCTGTCTTAATTTGGAAGTGTTTCCCCAATAGATAAGGGCACCAAATATCCACGGCATGCAGAATAGCCAACATTTCCTTTTCATAGATTGATTTGCCCAAATTTATCTCAGACAGTTTTTTGTTGGTAAAGGCCAAAGGCCAACCCTCTTGCATAAGGACAACGCCAATTCCTTTCCCGGAAGCATCACATTCCAGGACAAAGATCTTTGTGAAATTAGGAAGGGCCAGGACTGGAGTGGTGCACATGGCCATCTTCAAGGTTTGAAAATCCTGAGCAACTGTTGGAGTCCAAGTGAAAGAATTATTTTTAAGGAGTGCAGTGAGAGGTGCCACAATATTTCCATAATTATTAAAAAACTTGCGATAATAACCTGTTAAATCCATAAATCCCCGCAAGCTTTTGAGAGTCTTTGGGTGAGGCCAATCTTGCATAGATTCAATCTTTTTAGGATCCACCCTAATGTTGGCCTTGCCCACAAGATTGTTGAAATAATGTAACTGCAAAGAGTATTCTTATTATTATTTGATATATTATTCATTGGATCAATCCCCATTGTGGATTGATCATGTCGACTATTGTAAAAGGACCAAATCCCCTTTTGTAGATTGGTCATAATGTAATTGTAATAGGCAGAAAGAAAATTCGGCCCCAGAATATATTAAAGAGGCCCCGAAATATAATAAAGGTGGTTATAACCACCCAGTTTGAGAAGTCGGCCCTCACTTGCTCATTGAGAGACAAGTTTCAGAATTCCAGTTGGAGAAGAGAGAGAGAGAGTGGTGCATCTTTGGGAGAGGATATTCCGTATTAGTTTGAGTTATCTCTTTGCATTGTATTGGTTATCTATAATAATGAAGTTTTGTTGGGTTTTCTTCCCCCAGAGGGTTTCCCAAGATAAATGTTGTGTCTCTTGTGATTGTGCACTTCTCAGTGATCTTGTGTTATGTTGTTGTTATCTATTGAAATGAAAAGACCTATAATAATGGATTAAACATTAACATGGTATCAGAGCCAAGCTAAAGAGAGCATCTTTCACAAGAGAAAAGTGAAAAACGTTAATGTTACTGTACATGAAAATTAGGGCTTTTTGTTGGTGAGGTATTTCAACCTTAAAACCATCTAGAAAAGTGTGCCCTCCCCCAAGGATCATTTTGGCACCTTCAACGCACCTTTTCAATGGCTAGATCTCCTGCAAAATGAAACTCTAGTTTCACAAAGTACTAGAAAACCAAAAAACTAGAGTACCAGAGTACCAGAAGTACTAGAAAACCAGAAGCACCAGTCCAGAAATCAGCAAATCAAGTTTGAGGGGGTAAAATTTGGATTTTCAAAAATCTGACTGCACCAACTTACTCGCCTTAGCTCAGCGCATTTATCCCCTAAATCGGAATTTCAAAATTAAAAGTTTGAAAAATTAGGGTTTCCTCATAAAATCCTAAGTTGCAGTTGCAGTTGCAGTCTCAGAACCAGTTGGAGTTGCAGTACCAGTTGCAGTTGCAGCCGTACTACCATTTTCCGTGACCCTTGAAGTTTTTAAAGAGTTGGTAATGATTATCGCTGCTGCCAGATGGTGCCACCACTTGCAAATGCTATCAGAGGTATGTACTCACATAAGTTTAAATGGTTAAACTTTAAAGAGTATTTGTAGGAGAAGGGATCTCTTGCCATATATCCAAAAGGATCTCAAGATCCAACACATTCAGAGGAATGATGCAACCCAGGTGTGATTATTCTGATATGCATCTATTTGTTATGACATTATTTTGATCAGTGTTGCATGTTGTAGCTATGACCATCATTCTAACCTTTGATCAAAATCTGAGTAAAGGTATTAGATGGATTCAAATTTGAGATCATAGAACTTATCCTCTAACCCAACCTTCTGTCAATATAGCGTATTGTCTTAGTATAAAAGACAGGTTGAAGAAAACACTCGTCATCTTGAGTCAAGGAGACTCGGAAGAAAAGAAAGCACTCATTCCCGAGGACAAGGCTCCAGGTTTGATTAATCAAGTTAATAAGATTTAAAGGTACACATGACAAGTTGATGACTATAGTTGAGTTAACAGTCTTTGTAAAGTATCATACTTGATAGCATGTGAGCATATAGAGATAAACGTCTAATGCAACTAACACCTCCTCTAGGAAGAATCTCGTGTGTTAGTTCCAGGTTGCCATGGAGGAATGTTTGATCACAACACTATGAGAGTGTTGACCTCATTTTCGTATTGTATTCCTTACCTTTAATCTTTGCTTCAGACAAGTTACAAGTGATAGCTCTAAAGGAGCTACTGTGATTATTGTTCGTGTTATTACCTTATATTATCAAAAGGATATTACTCATGCTTGTTGTTTTGTTGACCTTGTTCTAGGTCACAGGTAATAAGCCCGAGGAAGCAATAGTGAAGGTTGTAGAAGGCAACGTGCTAAAGGAGAAACCTTAAATGAAGCAATCATCATTGGAAGTGAAGAAAATGGCTTGTATAAAGTAAAGGGTCACTCAGAGGCTGCCATGACCCATGCCATTGAAAACTCATGTGAACTTTGGCATAGAATATTAGCTCACATCAACTACAAGGCACTACCATACATATGCAAAGCGGTCACAGGTTTACCAAAACTCAAGGTTGACCATGAAGGCATATGCAATGGATGTGCACAAGGGAAGAACATCAAGAACCATTTTCCAAAGAGAGATAACAAAGCAAAAGGATTCCTAGAGCTCATTCATTCAGATGTATGTGGCCCAATGCCATTGTCCTCCATTAGTGGTCTTCAACAAGTTCAAGGAATTCAAAGCCTTGATAGAGAATCTTTCTGAAAGAAATATTAAGATACTCAGGTCAGATAATGGAGGAGAATATACCTCAAAAGAGTTTGTGAACTTCTGCAAAGATGTTGGGATCAAGAGGGAACTCACTAGTCCCTATAATCCCCAAGAAAAAGGTGTAGCTGAATGAAAGAACATAACGATAATGGAATTTGTGAAGACTATGATCCATGATCAAGATCTTCCTATGTGCTTATGGGCAGAAGCAACAATGGCAGTTGTATATGTGCAGAACCGATTGTCCCATAGTGCACTTGGGCTCAAGACCCCAGAAGAGATGTTCACCGGAAAGAAGCTAGAGGTAAGCCATCTAAAAATATTTGGCTGCCCAGTATTTATTCATATACCGAAAGAGAAGAGAAACAAGTTGGAACCTTCAGGAAATAAGGGAATACTTGTGGGATACTATGAGGTATCCAAGGCCTTCAGAATCTATATACCAGGTTACCATCACATTGAGATCAACAGGGATGTGACCTTTGATGAAGATGCAGCGCTCAAGAAATCAAGAAGATGCCAGCTTGAAGAAATATATGAAGAGGAACCTGTAATCCCCAAAACTGTAGTGAGGGAGGTTCCCAGAGCCGCAGAACTAGTGAGGGAAGTCGTAAATTCCCCTGATGAGGAAATTCTAGAAGAACATGATATATTAGAAGTTCAAGAACCTCCTCAAATGACGATCCTCCATAAAAGAAAGCCAACTTGGGCTAGAGATCTTATTCAAGATGGAGAGAAGTATGGTGTTCTCGAAGGAACTACGAGACAGGTAAAAAAAAGACCAAATCCATTCTCCAGTTATATAGCTTTGATGTGTGATATTCTATAGGAGGAGCCTACCTGCTTTGAAGAATCCATTCAGAGGAAAGAATGGGCAGATTCCATGACAGAGGAATACCATTTCATAATAAAGAATGAAGTATGGGAAATAGTTCCCAGACCGAAGAGTAAAGATGTGGTATCTCCAAATGGCTCTTCAAAATAAAACATGTTGCTGATGGAAGTATTGAGAAGTATAAAGAAAGATTTGTAGCTCGTGGCTTTTCTCAAAAAGAAGGCATTGACTATGAAGAGATATTCACTCCTATATCCAGATACACTTCGATCAGAACCATCATATCCCTTACAGCTAAGATGAAGTGGAAGCTGCACCAGATGGATGTAAAGACAGATTTCCTAAATGGTGTCATCGAAGAGGAAGTGTATATAGAGAAACCTCAAGGATTTTAAGTTCAAAACAGGAAGTATCATGTCTGTAGGTTGAAGAAAGCATTGTATGGATTGAAGAAAGCCCCTAGATCTTGGTATGGCCGAATAGACATATTTCTAACGAGCTTGGGCTTTACCAAGAGTAAATAAAATTCTAACCTCTACTCCAAGGTTATGCACGATGAGCCAGTAATATTACTGTTATATGTGGATGACTTATTCTTAACTCGAGAAGAAAATCTCATCACTGAATGTAAGAAGAGACTTGCCTCAGAATTTGAAATGAAAGACCTTGGCCTAATGCAGTATTTCTTAGGTATTGAGGTATGGTAGAGTCCAGAGAGGATCTTCCTTAATCAAGGGAAGTATGTAGTCGAAATCCTGAAGAGATTTGACATGTTGGAATGCAAGTCCATGAATACACCCATGGAAGCGAAGCTGAAGATGTTGGGCGACAATTCGTTATAATTAATTGATGCCACACTGTACAGACAGATTATTGGATCACTGATGTACCTAACGAACACCAGACCAGACATTTGTTTTTCCGTGAACACCTTGAGTCAGTTTCTGATAGAACCCAGACATGTTCACCTAGTGGTTGCAAAACATGTGATGAGGTATCTTAAGGGTACAATGGATTGTGGTCTCAGCTATGATGGAGATCATGATTTCACATTAAGTGGGTACACTGATTCAGATTGGGAAGGAAGTGTTTCTGACAGAAAAATAACTTCAGGATGTTGTTTCAGTTTGGGATTAGCCATGATATCATGGCAGAGTAGGAAGCAATCCAACATTGTTCTCAGCACAACGAAAGCATAATACATTGTTGTATGTTCTACCAGCTGCGAAGATATATGGCTTCGAAAGTTGTTGACCAATCTATTTGACCTAGAAATGGAAGCAACCATGATCCTATGTGGAAACCAGAGCTGCATAAAGATGACAAAGAATCTTGTATTCCATGACAGGTCAAAGCACATAGAGATCCAATATCATTACATTCGTGACATGGTGCAGATAGGAGCCATAAATCTCCAGTACGTTAGCACATATGAACATGTTGTTGATGTGTTGACCAAGCCTCTATCTCGTGTAAAGTTTGAGCACTTTCGAGATAAGCTTGGTATAGTTTGAAAGGACCTTCCTCGAAAGGGGGAGTAGTTGATGTGATAAGACATATCTTGCTTCCAGCTTTATTGTTGTGACGTAAAGTAAGATGATGTGATGAGACTAGAATTGTGCTTCAGGCTTGACAGCTGCGATGTAAAGCCAGTCTAGTATCCTTCCTCCAACTTGATTGTTGTGACGTAAAGCATGACGAGTATCTTGCTTCCAACTTTATTGCTGTGACGTAAAGCAAGACGATGAGATGAGACTAGTACTGTGCTTCCGGCTTGACAGTTGTGACGTAAATCCAACCTAGTATCTTTCTTCCAACCTGATAGTTGTGACATAAAGCAAGACAATGTGATGAGACTAGTACTATGCTTCCGGCTTGACAGCTGTGACATAAAGCCAGTCTAGTATCTTGCTTCCAACTTAAGTGTTGTGACGTAAAGAAAGGCGATGAGATGAGACTAGTACTGTGCTTCCAACTTGAGAAGCTGTGATGTAAAGCCAGTCTAGTATCTTGCTTCCATCTTGATTGTTGTGACGTAAAGCCAGTCTAGTATCTTGCTTCCAGCTTGATTGTTGTGATGTAAAGCAAGACGAGTACTGAGCTTCCAGCTTGACAGTTGTGACGTAAATCTAGTCCTATATTATGATGAGCCATCCTTGTGCTGTGATGATGATGATGATGTATTAGTTTTATACTAATACATATTGATGCAGATGATGATTGCATTCCTTTGAGAATGACGATGTTGCCGATGAAGAAAACTTTTGATGATTTATAGATACGCCAGTTAGTGTTCCAAGATGATATTGATGATGCTTTCCTCTCAACCACTTGATGATATTGATGATGTTGTCCTCTCACCCACTTGATGTTGTTGATGATGTTGTCCTCTCTCTCACCTGATGTTGTTGAAGAATACCCTTCTTGTTAAGGGGAAGTGTTGAAATAATGTAACTGCAAAGAGTATTCTTATTATTATTTGATATATTATTCATTGGATCAATCCCCATTGTGGATTGATCATGTCAGCTATTGTAAAAGGACCAAATCCCCTTTTGCGGATTGGTCATAATGTAATTGTAATAGGCAGAAAGAAAAGTTGGCCCCATAATATATTAAAGAGGCCCCAAAATATAATAAAGGTGGTTATAACCACTCAGTTTGAGAAGTCGGCCCTGCCAGTGAAGAGACACTTCACATGTTCCAGATTTGTATAAATAAGGAGGCTAGCGCCTCACTTAGACACACACCTCACTTGCTCATTGGGAGACAAGTTTTGGAATTGCATTTGGAGAAGAGAGAGAGAGAGTGGCGCATCTTTGGGAGAGGATCTTCTATATTAGTTTGAGTTATCTCTTGGCATTGTATTGGCTATATATAATAAGGAAGTTTTGATGGGTTTTCTTCCCCTAGAGACTTTCCCAGGATAAATGTTGTGTCTCTTGTGATTGTGTATTTCTTAGTGATCTTGTCTTATGTTGTTGTTATCTATTGAAATGCAAAGAACTATAATATTGGCTTAAACATTAACAAAGATGATCCAAGTATTCTACTTCTGAGGCACCAAAAGAAAATTTAGATTGTTTGAGGAAAAGTTGGTGCTGAGAGAGTAGATGGAGAACTCGATCCACATGAGCAAGATGTTTTGTCTAGGTTTTTCTATAGATGAGGATATCATCAAATAAGACTAACAAAAAATGACAGAGAAAAGGAAAAAAGACATGATTCATGAGGCTTTGGAAAGTGGAGGGATAATTACACAAGCCAAAGGGCATGACCAAAAACTCATAGTGGCCCTCATGAGTTCTAAAGGAAGTCTTAGGAATGGCTTCCTCTTTAATATGGATCTGGTGGTAGCCCGAACGAAGATCAAGTTTAGTAAAGAACTGGGAGCCACTCAATTCTTTCAACAAGTCATCAATGATAGGAATGGGAAATTTGTCTTTAATGGTGAGTTTATTGAGGGTGCAGAAGTTAGGACACATGCACCAAGAAACTTCTTTATTAAGGACCATGACCACAGGAGAAGAGTAGGGGCTCATACTAGGGCGAATAACACCTGCGTTGAGCATTTCTTGAACCATTTTCTCAATTTCATTTTTTTGGGAAAAGGGGTGACGATAGGGACGGATATTAGGAGGAAGGATTCCTGGGACAAGTGGAATGGAATGATCATGAACACCACGAGAAGGAAGGATTCCCTGGGGAGTGGAAAAAACCACTTGATGTTTAGAGAGGATGGATTGGAGGTCTGGCGACACAGAGGGTGTCTCGGTGGCTTGGATGACATGAAGTTGGGCAATAATTCCAGAATGACATTTTTTGAGCAGATTTTCCATGTGATGGGAACTAATGATCTCCGGAGAACCGGCAGTGATTACTTGGAACTTATATTGTTGGTCCTCCTGGTCGAATTGCATGGTTAATTCCTTAAAATCCATGAGAATAGGACCCAAAGTCCTCAGCCATTCTGCACCCAACACAATGTCACAACCGCCCATGTCGATAGTAAACATATGAGATTTCATATGGTATTCACCAATTTGGAGACACACATTTTCACAATGCCCTCCAAATTTCATGGACCCACCATTGGAAATCATGATTTGGAAATTATTGACTACATAGATATAGAAATTAGTTTCTTGGGCAATGAAACGATGAATAAAATTATGGGTGCTTCCACTATAAAACATAATTATGACCTTTCTATGCTTGATGTAACCAATTAGATTGAGGGTTTGGGGAGTAGAGAAGCCTCTGAGAGAATTTAGGGAAATGAGTGGTTCTACTTCGGGAGGGTCTAAGGGACGGGTTATGTCAGTTGGTTTAGGTGACACAGACACAAGGGGAGACTCAACATCCTCTTCTGAAACAACCTTTGATATGGCCATAAAAATATTTTGTTCCTTACACTTGTGTCCCATAAAATATTTGTGATCACAATTATAACAAAGGCCTTTGAGTTGGTGTTCAACCATTTCGGCCTTGGTCAACTTTTGGATCTTTGGTGGAGTAGAAGGAGGATTGGGAGTGTCTGGTTTAGTGCGAGGAATAAAGGAGGGTTTTCATTTTTGAGAAGAGACAATTTCTTGTGCTTCCTTAGCTCTTTTAGTGGCATCCACCCAACTCTGAGGCCGAGCCATGAGGACATGAGTATGAATCTTATCCTTGAGGCCACTGATAAAACATTCTCAAAAAAAATCATCAAGCATTCCCTTTGTCCGAAAATCCATTCGCTCAAAAGAAGATATAAAGTATTCCATTGTGCTAGATTGTTTCAACTTTGTTAAATAGCCTAAATGGTTGGTTTCAGTGTCAATGCATTCATAAATCTCTACCACAAAGTGTTTCCAAGCCACATACCCTTGGCTGGCATTTTTTCTCCATTGTCGCCATTCCCAACGTTCTTAATCTATATGGAGAACACCATACCGGAGTTTGGCCAACTCATCTATAATGCAATACAAAGAAAAACAGTGTTCCATTTGAGTTACCCAGCCACTAGGATCTGATCCATCAAATTTGGTCACATCGACATGCAAAAGGCGTAGGTCATGATGAAAGTGATGGGGCTGAAAATTCTGGGAATGAGAGGAAGTTTCACCTTCGGTATGAAAAGGGGGGTCAGATATGGGAATATCTACAGGGATATGTAGCTTGGTGTAGATCATTGTAGCGATAGATTCAAGCTGGGTAGTAATGTCTTGTTTGAGATCATCTTTGAGTTTCTCGATTGAGGTGACTATGGAGGAATGCATCCTTTGATTGATGGTGGAAATATTGGCACTGAGTTGTCACACTTATTGTTGGGTTTCTGATAAATTAGAGTGCAAGTTAGTGAAGCGAGCTTCCAAGTCTTGGCTATGGGTATCGGCTATGATGACGAGGGAACACGAAAAGGGGCGGGTGCGACCACACATAAAATGGGTTATGGGGGAAGTGTATCACAACGATCAGGGCGACGAGTGGAATCCAATGGGGTAAAGATGAAATAAGGGTGTTGGAAGGGGGCCAAGTCCACAAGAAAAAAAAAATTGTTGAAAAATGATAGGCATGAATACGATAAGGGAGATGAGAGAAATCCAAAGGAATAGGTCTCAAATAATGGCACCAACAAAACCGAGACCTTTTTTTTTTTTTACTCCTGCGGAGTTATACTCTGATCTGAAGAATACTGCAGTGATGAAATGTCCAAATGGTTAACAAGAAGAAATGTGTAGAAATTTCTCAACTCAAATGCATGAGACACAGTTGCGCTGCAATAGATCTTATCTGTTCTATTTTTTTTTCTGTCCCAAGGGTTAGGTATTCAAGGGTTCTATAGACAGGGGTTTTCCCTGTGCTATAGCTCTCTAATATATATGTGGGGTCTAATAGTAGTACTCGGCCCAATATCTCAGGGCACCAACTAAGGAGGCTACATCGTGCCCTTAGCCGTACTCCCCACCTACCAAAGGACTAGAGTGTCTCTTGTTGAGTGTTTTTCTCAGTGAAACTATAACAGGCAGGTGGCCGGTCGTTTTATCTATGGAGGTTTTCATGAGATCTAGGTCAATCTGTATACATGTGTTGTCTGATGCGCTACCACTCGAAGGGGTACCAACAGGGGTTACAAGGGTGGCCAACATATGTGCACTTAAGTACCACTTGTATTTCTTGCGTGTATGAATCCCTGACCGTGGGTTTATGCGCATAACAAAAAATCTTTGTAGTTTAAAGACACTGGAATATGTCTCTACCCGGAAAAAAATTAACCCACAATTTTCTGCCGAGGAAGGTTCTCTGATGCCACTTGTAATATTACAGATATAAAAAATTATGCAGAACAAAAATAAATAGCTAGAAATGGCATATGAACAACAATATAATCATAACAACACCACAATAATACCAAAATGATACCCGAAGAACACCAGAAAGAGCACTTCGATTACTGATAGCAATGTTAACTTGCCTCTTCGAGTGGGCAACCTCCAGCAGAGCATAACTCTATTACAATAATATCCAAGACAAAAGTTATCATACCCTTGACTCATGTTTATACTAAATATGTCTATCAAAAGAACCATCTAGAGGAAGATCCTTCTAGAAGAGAAAGATTCTATTACGTCTTCTTACATTGGACTTATTCTTCCTTATTGCTAGGCATTATTAATATTGACCTTTATTACATGGATATATATTATTCTATCTATGTGAGGGGTTAGGTCCCTAACACTCATGGATTTTAAGGAATTAACCATGCAATTCCAACAGACATGCCAACAATACAAGTTCCAAGGAATCACAGTCGGTTCCTCTAAGATCATCAGTTCCCATCGAAGGGAAAATCTCCTCAAAAAAGGTCATTCCAACATCATTTCCCAACTCCATTATATTCAAACTATTGAGACACCTTGAGTGCATCCTGATTTCCAATGTCTCATCTCCAAACACCAAGATATTTTTTCCAACCCCCAGGGACTTCCTCCTTCTCGTGGTGTTCATGATCATACCATTCCTCTCATCCCAGGTAGTCTTCCACCCAACGTTTTCCCTTGTCATCATCCATTTTCCCAAAATAAGGAAATTGAGAAAAAAATTCAAGAATTGCTTGCCGCATGTGTTATTCTCCCTAGTACCAGCCCATATTCCTCTCTAGTGGTCATGATACTCAAGAAATAAGGTACTTGGTGCATGTGTCTCAACTTTTTCACCCTCAATAATCTTACCATCAAAGAAAAAATTCCCATTCTTGTCATTGATGATCTCTTGGATGAATTAGATGGTGCACAATACTTTACTAAACTTGATCTTGAGTCTAGATACCACCAAATCTGCATGAAAGAAGAAGACATTCCCAAGACTACTTTTCGCACTCATGAGGGTCACTATGAGTTCTTGGTTATTCCCTTTGTCCTTTGTAATGCCTCATTAAATTTCCAAAGTCTCATGAATCATGTCTTCCATTATTGTCTCCATCATTTTGTCTTAGTTTTATTTGATGATATTCTCATCTATAGTAAAACCTGGACAGACCATCGTACTCATGTGGATCAAGTTCTTCATCTACTCTCTAAGCACCAACTTTTCCTCAAACAATTTAAATGTGATTTTGGAGCATCGAAATTCGAGTACTTGGGTCATATTGTTGGCAAGGAAGGTGTCAGGGTGGATCTTAAGAAGATTGAAGCTATGCAAGATTGGTCTCACCCCAATACTCTCAAAATATTGTGTGGTTTTCTTGGTTTAACGGGATATTATTGCAAGTTTTTTGAGAAATATGGAAAGATTGTGGCACCTCTCCCTACTCTTCTTAAAAAGAATTCTTTCACTTGGAATCCACCAGCTGATCAAGCCTTAAAGGAGGCCATGTGCTTCACAAAGACCTTTTTCCTAGAATGTGATGCTTCTAGGAGTGGAATTGGAGCATTCCTTATGTAAGATGGTCGACATTTGGCCTTTACCAACAAACAACTGTGAGAGTGACATTTGATAAAATCAACTATGAAAAGGAAATGTTGGATATTATGCATCCAATAGATCTCTAACGCCCTTATCTATTGGGAAAATGTTTCCAAATTAAGACAGATCATCAGAGCCTCAAGTATTTTCTGGAGCAACGTCATTCCTCCATGGAGCAACAAAAATGGGTAGCTAAATTATTTGGATATGATTATGATATCATATACAACAAAGGAAAAGAGAATGTGGTTGCTGAAACTCTTTCCCAGAAATATGAAGATGAAGGGTCTCTTTTTTCCCTCTCCTTCATTGTATCAAAGTGGCTCCAAGCAGTTCTCCAGGAATGTCTACAAGATCCCAAAATTTCATGTTTGATCCAACAATTGCAAGCCAATGCTCTAGTTTCCCCAGGGTACTCTTGGCACAATGATGAGCTTCGATACAAAGGTCGTATGTATTTAATTCAACAGTCACAACTCAAATCCAAATTACTTTCTAAGCTTCATGCTACACCCTCAACTGGGCACTCAGGGTTTACAAAAACCAATGAGTGGATCAAACGCTCTTTTTTATGGGATGGTATGAAATAGGATGTTCGCACTTTTGTGGAAGAATCTGATGTGTATCAATGCAAAAAGGGAGAAATAGTCAAAGCACCTTGCACACTCCAACCACTTCCAATTCCACCCGCTATTTGGAGGAATATCTCTATGGATTTCATTGTTGGCATACCTAAATCAAGAAATAAGTTTGTCATCATGGAGGTAGTTGATTGAATTTCCAATTATGCTCATTTTTTTGCTATTCAACACCCATTTACCACCTCCATGGTAGCTCAAATTTTCATGGATCATGTCTTCAAGCTTCACAACTTGCCTCATTCTATTGTTTCTGATAGATATCCCACTTTCACCAGCAATTTTTGGCAAGAATTATTCAGGCCACAGGGCACCCAGTTGCATCTCAACATGACTTGTCGTTCCCAGACTGATGGTCAAACTGAAGTTGTCAACAAATGTTTGGAAACATATTTGAGGTGTTTTGCATCTAAAAGGAAGAATCAGTGGGCTCAATGGTTACCTTTAGTTGAATGGTGGTACAACACTTCTTACCATACAACTATTCGCATGAATCCTTTTGAAGCAGTATATGCACAGAATCCACCTTCATTTACTTCATACATACCTAGTGTCTCGAAGGTCTAGGAAGTTTAAAAAAATATTACAATTTGAGAGGCTATTCTATGTACCCTTAGAGATAATTTGGTCATGTCTCAAAATCGCATGAAGTAACAAGAAGATCAAGGTCGCTCCAAACGCCAATTTGTTGAAGGGGACCAAGTGTTTCTTCGACTGCAACCTTATAACCAAAATTCACTCAAGGCCGACCATTGTAAAAAAATGGTGCCCAAAATTTATGGTCCTTATACAATTCTCAAGTGTGTGTGGCATGCAGCCTATTAGTTAGCCTTTCCCAGTCATTCTAAGATTTTCCTTATTTTTCATGTATCCTTCTTGAAGAAGGTGATTGGAACTAAGTGCCAAAATCAAACCAGTATTCATGAGTTGGATGAATAAGGCTCCATTTAGTTGCAGCCACAAACAATCTTCGACCAGTGTGAACGTCATCTCCATCAACGCACCATCAAGGAAGTGTTAGTTCAGNAGTATTCTACTTCTGAGGCACCAAAAGAAAATTTAGATTGTTTGAGGAAAAGTTGGTGCTGAGAGAGTAGATGGAGAACTCGATCCACATGAGCAAGATGTTTTGTCTAGGTTTTGCTATAGATGAGGATATCATCAAATAATACTAACACAAAATGACAGAGAAAAGGAAAAAATACATGATTCATGAGGCTTTGGAAAGTGGAGGGATAATTACACAAGCCAAAGGGCATGACCAAAAACTCATAGTGGCCCTCATGAGTTCTAAAGGAAGTCTTAGGAATGACTTCCTCTTTAATATGGATTTGGTGGTAGCCCAAACGAAGATCAAGTTTAGTAAAGAACTGGGAGCCACTCAATTCATTCAACAGGTCATCAATGACAAGAATGGGAAATTTGTCTTTAATGGTGAGTTTATTGACGGTGCGGAAGTCAGGACACATGTACCAAGAAACTTATTTATTAAGGACCATGACCACATGAGAAGAGTAGGGGCTCATACTAGGGTGAATAACACCTGCGTTGAGAATTTCTTGAACCATTTTCTCAATTTCATTTTTTTGGGAAAAGGGGTGACGATAGGGACGGATATTAGGAGGAAGGATTCCTGGGACAAGTGGAATGGAATGATCATGAATACCACGGGAAGGAGGGATTCCCTGGGGAGTGGAAAAAACCACTTGATGTTTAGAGAGGATGGATTGGAGGTTTGGCGACACAGAGGGTGTCTCGGTGGCTTGGATGACATGGAGTTGGGCAATAATTCTAGAATGGCATTTTTTGAGCAGATTTTCCATGTGATGGGAACTAATGATCTCCAGAGAACTGGCGGTGATTCCTTGGAACTTATATTGTTGGTCCTCCTGGTCGAATTGCATGGTTAATTCCTTAAAATCCATGAGAATAGGACCCAAAGTCCTTAGCCATTCTGCACCCAACACAATGTCACAATTTCCCATGTCGATAGTAAACATATGCGATTTCATATGGTATTCACCAATTTGGAGACACACATTTTCACAATGCCCTCCAAATTTCATGGACCCACCATTGGAAATCATGATTTGGAAATTATTGACTACACAGATATAGAAATTAGTTTCTTGGGCAATGAAACGATGAATAAAATTATGGGTGCTTCCACTATAAAACAAAATTATGACCTTGCTATGCTTGATGTAACCAATTAGCTTGAGGGTTTGGGGAGTAGAGAAGCCTCTGAGAGAATTTAGGGAAATGAGTGGTTCTACTTCGGGAGGGTCTAAGGGACGGGTTATGTTAGTTGGTTTAGGTGACACAGACACAAGGGGAGCCTCAACATCCTCTTCTGAAACAACCTCTGATATGGCCTTAAAAATATTTTGTTCCTTACACTTGTGTCCCATAAAATATTTGTGATCACAATTATAACAAAGGCCTTTGAGTTGGTGTTCAACCATTTCGGCCTTTGTCAACTTTTGGATCTTTGGTGGAGTAGAAGGAGGATTGGGAGTGTCTGGTTTAGTGAGAGGAATAAAGGAGGGTTTTCATTTTTGAGAAGAGACAACTTGTTGTGCTTCCTTAGCTCTTTTAGTGGCATCCACCCAACTCTAAGGCCGAGCCATGAAGACATGAGTATGAATCTCATCCTTGAGGCCACTGATAAACTGTTCTCAAAAAAATCATCAAGCATTCCCTTTGTCCGAAAATCCATTCGCTCAAAAGAAGCTATAAAGTATTCCATTGTGCTAGATTGTTTCAACTTTGTTAAACAGCCTAAATGGTTGGTTTCAGTGTCAATGCATTCATAAATCTCTACCACAAGTGTTTCCAAGCCACATACCCTTGGTGGGCATTTTTTCTCCATTGCCGCCATTCCCAATGTTCTTGATCTAGATGGAGAACACCATACCGGAGTTTGGTCAACTCATATATAATGCCATACAAAGAAAAAAAGTGTTCCATTTGAGTTACCCAGCCAGTAGAATCTGATCCATCAAATTTGGTCACATCCACATGCAAAAGGCGTAGGTCATGATGAAAGTGATGGGGCTGAAAATTCTGGGAATGAGAGGAAGTTTCACCTTCGGTATGAAAAGGGGGGTCAGATATGGGAATATCTACAGGGATATGTAGCTTGGTGTAGATCATTGTAGCGATAGATTCAAGCTGGGTAGTAATGTCTTGTTTGAGATCATCTTTGAGTTTCTCGATTGAGGTGACTATGGAGGAATGCATCCTTTGATTGATGGTGGAAATATTGGCACTGAGTTGTCACACTTATTGTTGGGTTTCTGATAAATTAGAGTGCAAGTTAGTGAAGCGAGCTTCCAAGTCTTGGCTTTGGGTATCGGCTATGATGACGAGGGAACACGAAAAGGGGCGGGTGTGACCACACATAAAATGGGTTATGGGGGAAGTGCATCACAACGATTAGGGCGACGAGTGGAATCCAATGGGGTAAAGATGAAATAAGGGTGTTGGAAGGGGGCCAAGTCCACAAGAAAAAAAAAATTGTTGAAAAATGATAGGTATGACTACGATAAGGGAGATGAGAGAAATCCAAAGGAATAGGTCTCAAATAATGGCACCAACAAAACCGAGACCTTTTTTTTTTTTTACTCCTGCGGAGTTATACTCTGATCTGAAGAATACTGCAGTGATGAAATGTCCAAATGGTTAACAAGAAGAAATGTGTAGAAATTTCTCAACTCGAATGCACGAGACACAGTTGCGCTGCAATAGATCTTATCTGTTCTATTTTTTTTCTGTCCCAAGGGTTAGATATTCAAGGGTTCTATAGACAGGGGTTTTCCCTGTGCTATAACTCTCTAATATACATGTGGGGTCTAATAGTAGTACTCGACCCAATATCTCAAGGCACCAACTAAGGAGGCTACATCGTGCCCTTAGCCATACTACCCGACTACCCAAGTACTAGAGAGTATCTTCTTGAGTGTTTTTCTCGGTGAAACTATAGCAGTCAGGTGGCCGATCGGTTTATCTATGGAGGTTTTCAGGAGATCTAGGTCAATCTGTATACATGTGTTTTCTGATGCGCTACCACTCGAAGGGGTACCAACAAGGGTTACAAGGGTGGCCAACATATGTGCACTTAAGTACCACTTGTATTTATTGTGTGTATGAATCCCTGGTCATGGGTTTATGCGCATAACAAAAAATCTTTGTAGTTTAAAGACACTGGAATATGTCTCTACCCGGAAAAAAATTAACCCACAATTTTCTGCCGAGGAAGGTGCTCTGATGCCACTTGTAATATTACAGATATAAAAAATTATGCAGAACAAAAATAAATATCTAGAAATGGCAGATGAACAACAATATAATCAGAACAACACCACAATAATACTAAAATGATACCCGAAGAACACCAGAAAGAGCACTTCGATTACTAATAGCAATGTTCACTTGCCTCTTCGAGTGGGCAACCTCCAGCAGAGCATAGCTCTATTACAATAATATCCAAGACAAAAGTTATCATACCCTCAACTCATGTTTATACTAAATATGTCTATCAAAAGAACCATCTAGAGGAAGATCCTTCTAGAAGAGAAAGATTCTATTAGGTCTTCTTACATTGGAATTATTCTTCCTTATTGCCAGGCCTTATTATATTGACCTTTATTACATGGAAACATATTATTCTATCTATGTGAGGGGTTAGGTCCCTAACACTCATGGATTTTAAGGAATTAACCATGCAATTCCAACAGGCATGCCAACAATACAAGTTCCAAGGAATCACAGTCGGTTCCTCTAAGATCATCAGTTCCCATCGAATGGAAAATCTCCTCAAAAAAGGTCATTCCAACATCATTTTCCAACTCGATTCTATTCAAGCTATTGAGACACCTTCAGTGCATCCTGATTTCCAATGTCTCATCTCCAAACACCAAGCTATTTTTTCCAACCCCCAGGGACTTCCTCCTTCTCGTGGTATTCATGATCATACCATTCCTCTTATCCCAGGCAGTCTTCCACCCAACGTTCTCCCTTGTCATCATCCATTTTCCCAAAATAAGGAAATTGAGAAAAAATTTCAAGAATTGCTTGCCGCATGTGTTATTCTCCCTAGTACCAACCCATATTCCTCTCTAGTGGTCATGATACTCAAGAAATAAGGTACTTGGTGCATGTGTCCCGACTTTTTCACCCTGAATAATCTTACCATCAAAGAAAAAATTCCCATTCTTGTCATTGATGATCTCTTGGATGAATTACATGGTGCACAATACTTTACTAAACTTGATCTTGAGTCTGGATACCACCAAATCTACATGAAAGAAGAAGACATTCCCAAGACTACTTTTCACACTCATGAGGGTCACTATGAGTTCTTGGTTATTCCCTTTGTCCTTTGTAATGCCTCATTAAATTTCCAAAGTCTCATGAATCATGTCTTCCATTGTTGTCTCCATCATTTTGTCTTAGTTTTATTTGATGATATTCTCATCTATAGTAAAACCTGGACAGACCATCGTACTCATGTGGATCAAGTTCTTCATCTACTCTCTAAGCACCAACTTTTCCTCAAACAATTTAAATGTGATTTTGGAGCATCGAAATTCGAGTACTTGGGTCATATTGTTGGCAAGGAAGGTGTCAGGGTGGATCTTAAGAAGATTGAAGCTATGCAAGATTGGTCTCACCCCAATACTCTCAAAATATTGTGTGGTTTTCTTGGTTTAACGGGATATTATTGCAAGTTTTTTGAGAAATATGGAAAGATTGTGGCACCTCTCCCTACTCTTCTTAAAAAGAATTCTTTCACTTGGAATCCACCAGCTGATCAAGCCTTAAAGGAGGCCATGTGCTTCACAAAGACCTTTTTCCTAGAATGTGATGCTTCTAGGAGTGGAATTGGAGCATTCCTTATGTAAGATGGTCGACATTTGGCCTTTACCAACAAACAACTGTGAGAGTGACATTTGATAAAATCAACTATGAAAAGGAAATGTTGGATATTATGCATCCAATAGATCTCTAACGCCCTTATCTATTGGGAAAATGTTTCCAAATTAAGACAGATCATCAGAGCCTCAAGTATTTTCTGGAGCAACGTCATTCCTCCATGGAGCAACAAAAATGGGTAGCTAAATTATTTGGATATGATTATGATATCATATACAACAAAGGAAAAGAGAATGTGGTTGCTGAAACTCTTTCCCAGAAATATGAAGATGAAGGGTCTCTTTTTTCCCTCTCCTTCATTGTATCAAAGTGGCTCCAAGCAGTTCTCCAGGAATGTCTACAAGATCCCAAAATTTCATGTTTGATCCAACAATTGCAAGCCAATGCTCTAGTTTCCCCAGGGTACTCTTGGCACAATGATGAGCTTCGATACAAAGGTCGTATGTATTTAATTCAACAGTCACAACTCAAATCCAAATTACTTTCTAAGCTTCATGCTACACCCTCAACTGGGCACTCAGGGTTTACAAAAACCAATGAGTGGATCAAACGCTCTTTTTTATGGGATGGTATGAAATAGGATGTTCGCACTTTTGTGGAAGAATCTGATGTGTATCAATGCAAAAAGGGAGAAATAGTCAAAGCACCTTGCACACTCCAACCACTTCCAATTCCACCCGCTATTTGGAGGAATATCTCTATGGATTTCATTGTTGGCATACCTAAATCAAGAAATAAGTTTGTCATCATGGAGGTAGTTGATTGAATTTCCAATTATGCTCATTTTTTTGCTATTCAACACCCATTTACCACCTCCATGGTAGCTCAAATTTTCATGGATCATGTCTTCAAGCTTCACAACTTGCCTCATTCTATTGTTTCTGATAGATATCCCACTTTCACCAGCAATTTTTGGCAAGAATTATTCAGGCCACAGGGCACCCAGTTGCATCTCAACATGACTTGTCGTTCCCAGACTGATGGTCAAACTGAAGTTGTCAACAAATGTTTGGAAACATATTTGAGGTGTTTTGCATCTAAAAGGAAGAATCAGTGGGCTCAATGGTTACCTTTAGTTGAATGGTGGTACAACACTTCTTACCATACAACTATTCGCATGAATCCTTTTGAAGCAGTATATGCACAGAATCCACCTTCATTTACTTCATACATACCTAGTGTCTCGAAGGTCTAGGAAGTTTAAAAAAATATTACAATTTGAGAGGCTATTCTATGTACCCTTAGAGATAATTTGGTCATGTCTCAAAATCGCATGAAGTAACAAGAAGATCAAGGTCGCTCCAAACGCCAATTTGTTGAAGGGGACCAAGTGTTTCTTCGACTGCAACCTTATAACCAAAATTCACTCAAGGCCGACCATTGTAAAAAAATGGTGCCCAAAATTTATGGTCCTTATACAATTCTCAAGTGTGTGTGGCATGCAGCCTATTAGTTAGCCTTTCCCAGTCATTCTAAGATTTTCCTTATTTTTCATGTATCCTTCTTGAAGAAGGTGATTGGAACTAAGTGCCAAAATCAAACCAGTATTCATGAGTTGGATGAATAAGGCTCCATTTAGTTGCAGCCACAAACAATCTTCGACCAGTGTGAACGTCATCTCCATCAACGCACCATCAAGGAAGTGTTAGTTCAGTGGAAAGATACAAATCCAGTCGATGCCACCTGGGAGCTAACTACCATTTTGCAAAACTTTCTTCATCTCAAGCCTTGAGGACAAGGCTATTTTTAAAGGGGAAGGAATGTTAGTGACCTTACCTCCCTAACCCCTCATGTAGGTAGAATAATATATTTTCCATGTAATAAAGGCCAATATTAATAAGGCCTAGTAATAAGGAAGAATAAATCAAATGTAAGAAGACCTAATAGAAGATTCTTCTTCTAGAAAGATATCCCTCTATATTTTTCTCTTGGTAGATAGATTTAGCATAAATAGGAGCCGAGGGAATGATAATTTTTTGTCTTGAGAACTATTTTAATAGAGCTCTTCTTTGCTGGAGGTATCCCCCTCAAAGAGGCAAGTGAACATTATTTCCTATCAATAAAGGTATAATTTTGGTGTTATGGTTCCATATAATTTGTTGTTTTGTTGTTGATCTCTACAGTATCTTCATTTTATGTTGTTATTTCACTGTTATTCTCTGCAATATTTCTCTTTTATGCTCATATAATAGATATGGTATGTTACACTAATGGCTCTCATGAGGTGTTTTCATATACCGGGAAGAAAGACCAACAATAAAGGAAATATCATGATGGGTATGAGTGAAATATAAGATGCTACCAACTAATTGATAGTACTACAAAGTGGCATCTACTTTAGGTGTAGTATAGATGGAAAAAATTTCGACTTCATATTATAGGGGAGTAGGGGCTAATTTACAATATTCCATTTGAAAGTGGTGAAGAAGGTCGCATGCTGTAGATTTTAAACTTGTACAATATTTATTGCAAACAAATTTTCAGTAAAATAAGAGAAAAGAGACAATGGCAAATACAAACATTACACAAAGATTTTCCCCCTAAAAACCCAAACCGAGAAAACCAACATATTTGATATTCATTCATAGTGATACATTGTTTACAATACAATATACATATAGGAGCCAACAACATCCAAAACCCTAACCCAATGACATGGATTAGTCAACAACCCTAATTCCTTAATCAAAAATAGAAAACCATCGGCAAAAAACCATGTGCCGAAAAACCACCCAACAATGGAAACGAAAATCGAGGCAACACGAAAAATGAGGAAAAAATGAGACACATTTCTTGAGGCCACCCCCCCTCAAACCCCCCTGTGTTCCTGACAAAGAATACCCATACTACTCGTGCAAAAAATATAACACATACCCAACACATGCATACTTGGAATGGGAAAGGAAAATTCCTTCCTTAGATTGCAATACTTGGAGGCCAAGGAGTAATGAAAATAACCTAATTTTTCCATATCAAATTTATTCTTAAGAATTAATTTCACATGGTTTAAAAATTTGGGGTCACTACCATTGACAATAAGTTAAACAACATAAAGAACATGTATTATATTGATATGGTTACCTACTTTCTTCGTATAGACATTAGGATCATAATGACATCTAAAAAAGATGGTATCAAGAAGAAATATATCCATTTTAGCATACCAAGCCCAAGGATAATTATTAATACCATAGAGAGATTTCTTAAGGAAACAAACAAAGTTGGAGTCATTATGAAAATAGCAAGGAGGTTGTTCCATGTAAATTTCCTCTTGCAAATCCCTATGCAAGAAGGAGTATTTAACATCCATCTGATGGACCTCCCATTTATCTGAGGAGGCAAGGGATATAACAAGGTGGATGGAGTTCATTTTGGCTACAAAGATGAAAGTTTCATAACAGTCAATTCCCTCAACTTAGGAAAATCATTTGGAAACTAACTAGGCCTTATTTCTTTCAACACTTTCATTTGGTGCATACTTAATTCTATACACCCATTTGAATTTGAAATTTTTTCTTCCTTTTGGAAGAGGTACAAGATCCCAAGTATTATTTTCCATTAAGGAACAACATTCTTCATTTATTGTGATGTCCCAATCTCGATGGCCTGAATATTCTATAAATATTTATGGATAACAAGATTCTGAAACTTGAGACAAAAATTAAGGAGGCTCTCCTGAACTATGAACATGTATGATGTTGATATGTGTGATCAATTACAAGATCACCAATTGCCTCTCATGTTGTACAAATTGATCTGGGAAGTTGCAGTGCTAGTGTAAGTTCATGTTCAATAGACTCAACTAGAGGAAGGTGAGCATTCAAAGGAATATTTTCATCTTCACTATCATCATATGAAGAATAAACTAGAATAGGATCACTAACATAAAAGTTGGAAAGAGCATATCGCACAAACATCAAAGATGGAATGTAGGATGAAGATGGATCAAACACTGAATTAGGCTCACATGTTGAGAGATATTCATCCATTTTAACATATTTCCTAGTAATAATTTGATTAGAATGAGGTTGAAGAAGTATATAAGCTTTGACATCTTCAGACCAAAAAAAATGCACATCTCACTTTTAATGTGTAACTTTCTCGTCAAGAATGTGAGCACATTCTTTACTACCAAACAAATGGATGTGGCTTCATCTAGTTTAATTTTACTCAATGCTTCATCCAATGTTATAACTTTTAAATCCTTTATGGTAGTGTGGTTTTCTATGTATTTGGCATAATTAATGGCTTATTCCCAAAAATGAAGACTTAATCCCTTATATTGGATCACACAATTTTCCATTTCCTTTAATATGCAATTCTTTCTCTCAATAACACCATTATGTTGTGGTGTATATGGAACAATATGTTCCATATGAATGTGATGTGCAATGCAGTAAGTCCTAAATTCATTGTTAACATATTCACCTCAATTATTTATTATTTACCTCTATATTTGATGTCCATATTGTTTTTTTACAGGGGTCTTGTAGGCCAAATTTTTGTCAAAATAAACCCAATTACATTTGGAGAAGTCATCAATGAAAGGTAAGAATTACTTGCATCCAGATAAAGAAAGATGAGAAAGAGGACGACAAAAATCACTATGAACAAAATGCAAGGGGTTCGAGACGTGCAAAGATGTATGTTTATTAAAACTCTCACAATGATTTTTGATGAGAGACAACCAACACAAACACGGTCTCTGTAAGAAATGAGAGGACGACCAATCACCATGCTTTGATTGCATATTTTATCCAATGAGTGATAGTTTAAATGACCAAATCACGCATGCCAAAGTTTTCTCAAGTCATCACTATAAGCAATAAAAACCGATGGAAAATATGATGACCTAAAGTTATCAATTTTGTACAACCTTGTAAGGTCATCAACAATTCCAATTGTTAGGAGATGCCTAGGATATTTTAAATCCTTGATTACAACTCAATGAGGTGAAAACTCTATTTTTTTGACCTTCATCTAAATGAGTTATTTGATATACTTATAGAAGGTTGTGGGAGATACCTAGAACACATAATACATCATTAAAATGACCATCATCTAGCTAAATTGTTTCAAACCCTACAATACTAAGAGATGCATCATCGCCAATAAATATTTGTTGAGTGTCACATTCATTAAGAGTAGAAAAAATGGATTTATCCTTAGTGATATGATAAGATACTCTAGAATCAATAAGCCATTCATTAAAAGAGGAAGTAGATGTTGCATTGTAGGAAAAACTAGAAGTAGAAAGTGCATGTCCATGAGAAGAAGAGTTGGAAGAAGAATAATCAAGATTGATGTTATGATTCTTCATTACTATTTCTAAGGTATCCATCTTTTAAAAACATTTAGACTCTAGATGACAACATCAACCACAAAATTGTAATGTCTTGAGTATTCTTACCTTTTGATTTTGGTCCTTTAACACCATTGTGTGTAGAATCCAAGTAAGAGGGTTTGATACTATAATACCCCTGTTTCCCTTGGCTTCTAAATATTATTACTATAAGTGAAAAGACTATGGAAAAACCTATCATGTGAATGTTGGAAAGACAATTAACCTTTTCTATAGAAGGTAATGTANTTGTCTCCATCATTTTGTCTTAGTTTTATTTGATGATATTCTCATCTATAGTAAAACCTGGACAGACCATCGTACTCATGTGGATCAAGTTCTTCATCTACTCTCTAAGCACCAACTTTTCCTCAAACAATTTAAATGTGATTTTGGAGCATCGAAATTCGAGTACTTGGGTCATATTGTTGGCAAGGAAGGTGTCAGGGTGGATCTTAAGAAGATTGAAGCTATGCAAGATTGGTCTCACCCCAATACTCTCAAAATATTGTGTGGTTTTCTTGGTTTAACGGGATATTATTGCAAGTTTTTTGAGAAATATGGAAAGATTGTGGCACCTCTCCCTACTCTTCTTAAAAAGAATTCTTTCACTTGGAATCCACCAGCTGATCAAGCCTTAAAGGAGGCCATGTGCTTCACAAAGACCTTTTTCCTAGAATGTGATGCTTCTAGGAGTGGAATTGGAGCATTCCTTATGTAAGATGGTCGACATTTGGCCTTTACCAACAAACAACTGTGAGAGTGACATTTGATAAAATCAACTATGAAAAGGAAATGTTGGATATTATGCATCCAATAGATCTCTAACGCCCTTATCTATTGGGAAAATGTTTCCAAATTAAGACAGATCATCAGAGCCTCAAGTATTTTCTGGAGCAACGTCATTCCTCCATGGAGCAACAAAAATGGGTAGCTAAATTATTTGGATATGATTATGATATCATATACAACAAAGGAAAAGAGAATGTGGTTGCTGAAACTCTTTCCCAGAAATATGAAGATGAAGGGTCTCTTTTTTCCCTCTCCTTCATTGTATCAAAGTGGCTCCAAGCAGTTCTCCAGGAATGTCTACAAGATCCCAAAATTTCATGTTTGATCCAACAATTGCAAGCCAATGCTCTAGTTTCCCCAGGGTACTCTTGGCACAATGATGAGCTTCGATACAAAGGTCGTATGTATTTAATTCAACAGTCACAACTCAAATCCAAATTACTTTCTAAGCTTCATGCTACACCCTCAACTGGGCACTCAGGGTTTACAAAAACCAATGAGTGGATCAAACGCTCTTTTTTATGGGATGGTATGAAATAGGATGTTCGCACTTTTGTGGAAGAATCTGATGTGTATCAATGCAAAAAGGGAGAAATAGTCAAAGCACCTTGCACACTCCAACCACTTCCAATTCCACCCGCTATTTGGAGGAATATCTCTATGGATTTCATTGTTGGCATACCTAAATCAAGAAATAAGTTTGTCATCATGGAGGTAGTTGATTGAATTTCCAATTATGCTCATTTTTTTGCTATTCAACACCCATTTACCACCTCCATGGTAGCTCAAATTTTCATGGATCATGTCTTCAAGCTTCACAACTTGCCTCATTCTATTGTTTCTGATAGATATCCCACTTTCACCAGCAATTTTTGGCAAGAATTATTCAGGCCACAGGGCACCCAGTTGCATCTCAACATGACTTGTCGTTCCCAGACTGATGGTCAAACTGAAGTTGTCAACAAATGTTTGGAAACATATTTGAGGTGTTTTGCATCTAAAAGGAAGAATCAGTGGGCTCAATGGTTACCTTTAGTTGAATGGTGGTACAACACTTCTTACCATACAACTATTCGCATGAATCCTTTTGAAGCAGTATATGCACAGAATCCACCTTCATTTACTTCATACATACCTAGTGTCTCGAAGGTCTAGGAAGTTTAAAAAAATATTACAATTTGAGAGGCTATTCTATGTACCCTTAGAGATAATTTGGTCATGTCTCAAAATCGCATGAAGTAACAAGAAGATCAAGGTCGCTCCAAACGCCAATTTGTTGAAGGGGACCAAGTGTTTCTTCGACTGCAACCTTATAACCAAAATTCACTCAAGGCCGACCATTGTAAAAAAATGGTGCCCAAAATTTATGGTCCTTATACAATTCTCAAGTGTGTGTGGCATGCAGCCTATTAGTTAGCCTTTCCCAGTCATTCTAAGATTTTCCTTATTTTTCATGTATCCTTCTTGAAGAAGGTGATTGGAACTAAGTGCCAAAATCAAACCAGTATTCATGAGTTGGATGAATAAGGCTCCATTTAGTTGCAGCCACAAACAATCTTCGACCAGTGTGAACGTCATCTCCATCAACGCACCATCAAGGAAGTGTTAGTTCAGGGGAAAGATACAAATCCAGTCGATGCCACCTGGGAGCTAACTACCATTTTGCAAAAAAATCTTCATCTCAAGCCTTGAGGACAAGGCTATTTTTAAAGGGGAAGGAATGTTAGTGACCTTACCTTCCTAACCCCTCATGTAGGTAGAATAATATATTTTCCATGTAATAAAGGCCAATATTAATAAGGCCTAGTAATAAGGAAGAATAAATCAAATGCAAGAAGACCTAATAGAAGCTTCTTCTTCTAGAAAGATATCCCTCTATATTTTTCTCTTGGTAGATAGATTTAGCATAAATAGGAGCCGAGGGAATGATAATTTTTTGTCTTGAGAACTATTTTAATAGATCTCTTCTTTGCTGGAGGTATCCCCCTCAAAGAGGCAAGTGAACATTATTTCCTATCAATAAAGGTATAATTTTGGCGTTATGGTTCCATATAATTTGTTGTTTTGTTGTTGATCTCTACAATATCTTCATTTTATGTTGTTATTTCACTATTATTCTCTACAATATTTATCTTTTATGCTCATATAATAGATATGGTATGTTACACTAATGGATCTCATGAGGTGTTTTCATATACTGGGAAGAAAGACCAACAATAAAGGAAATATCATGATGGGTATGAGTGAAATATAAGATGCTACCAACTAATTGATAGTACTACAAAGTGGAATCTACTTTATGTGTAGTATAGATGGAAAAATTTTCGACTCCATATTATAGGGGAGTAAGGGCTAATTTACAATATTCCATTTGAAAGTGGTGAAGAAGGTCACATGCTGTAGATTTTAAACTTGTACAATATTTATTGCAAACAAATTTTCAGTAAAATAACAAAAAAGAGACAATGGAAAATACAAACATTACACAGAGATTTTCCCCCTAAAAACCCAAACCGGGAAAACCAACATATTCGATATTCATTCATAGTGATACATTGTTTACAATACAATATACATATAGGAGCCAACGACATCCAAAACCCTAACCCAATGACATGGATTAGTCAACAACCCTAATTCCTTAATCAGAAATAGAAAACCATCGGCAAAAAACCATGTGCCGAAAAACCACCCAACAATGGAAACAAAAATCGAGGCAACACGAAAAATGAGGAAAAAATGAGACACATTTCTTGAGGCCACCCCCCCTCAAACCCCCCTGTGTGCCTGACAAAGAATACCCATACTACTCGTGCAAAGAATATAACACATACCCAACACATGCATACTTGGAATGGGAAAGGAAAATTCCTTCCTTAGATTGCAATACTTGGAGGCCAAGGAGTAATGCAAATAACCTAATTTTTCCATATCAAATTTATTCTTAAGAATCAATTTCACATGGTTTAAAAATTTGGGGTCACTACCATTGACAATAAGTTCAACAACATAAAGAACATGTATTATATTGATATGGTTACCTACTTTCTTCGTATAGACATTAGGATCATAATGACATCTAAAAAAGCTGGTATCAAGAAGAAATATATCCATTTTAGCATACCAAGCCCAAGGAGAATTATTAATACCATAGAGAGATTTCTTAAGGAAACAAACAAAGTTGGAGTCATTATNATACCCCTGTTTCCCTTGGCTTCTAAATATTATTACTATAAGTGAAAAGACTATGGAAAAACCTATCATGTGAATGTTGGAAAGACAATTAACCTTTTCTATAGAAGGTAATGTAATTATTTTGTTATTAAATAAAAAGAAAATTGTGGCATGATTATTGAAGGAGGGTTGTCGGTATATATCATGATGCATGAGCGAGGATGGTAAGGGGAACCAGTAATGGTTGAGATGACCCCTGCCAGACCGGTTCTCTGCTGAATATAAATTGCTCAAACCCAGAACAATCTTTTGGCCCAGAAAACTTAATTATCGGCCAGGAGGGTAGTTGGGAAGTTGTCCTCAAGAGTCAATGAGGAGATAGGAAGAGTACCCATCTGAAAACTTCTTGATATGAACCACTAAATATTGTTGGAAAAGGAAATAAAAGGAAGGGAAACTGTGGGGAAAGGAGAGGAGAGGAGAGGGGAGAAGATGCACATGAATGGGTGGGAAGACATTCTGGAGGAAGAAAAGCATGTGAGGCTCTCTGGTCCTGAGGAGAAATGATAAATATAAGTTGTTCTAGGTACAGGAGTGTTGGGACAATGTTTTCTAATCAAGTTATTAAATGGAGGTACAAGGATTGAGTGAGAAATCACCACAAGCTCCCTTGCTTGGTGGATAGGAAACTGAACTACCAAGGCCCTGTGGGAAAAGGAGAGTAACCTTTGTCCCTTATTGTAGTTGAGAAAAAAGGACAACTTCATCTATCTCATGGAATCATGGTCTAGTTAGGGGGTGTCCATTTGAGGAATACTCAAAGATAAAAGTGTGCCTATGTTTGGGTGGAAAAGAGCACCCCTTTCAACAGTTGCCAACCAAATTCCAATTTCAAATAAGTGTGACTCAGATTTTTTTTATGTTGTCTTGGATGTTTTTTTGTAACATGCATTTTTTTCTTGAGCTAGATGATGAAAAATTCTTTTACCTTGTTTGATTGGTAGAATTCATGGCTATGATAGCCTAGTGGCCTGGAAAATTGGAAGCAAAGCTTGAATACCATATTTTATAGATGGTTTTCTACCTACCCCTGTTTAGAGAAGGAGAATTGTTAGTAATGAGTTTTAAATGAATTTGGGAGCATAAGACTTTGACTCATGTGTTGGTTGGAAAGTCCTCAAGGGACTATCTGGGGAATAAACCTAGAAATACAGAGTTAGGACATACTCTATGGGATAACTCTGAACCTGTGAATCCCTTAGAATTACCATTGTCCTGTTATAAGATTTGGATTCTAAAGTGAAAGGTGCTTCCTTCAAACCATTATCCCTAGTGATTGGAGGCTCAAGTACATGGATTTAACCAAATATCAGATAAGATCTGAGTGTGTAACCTTGGGGGCTTGTCAAAGTCCCATATGACCAGGATCCTAGAACCCTGTGCTACAATAAAAAGGGGCTAAGATTTCCAGGCTTCATGACTTCGAAGGTCCGAGACTTCGGGATGTTGGAACCTCACAACATTCAAATCCTACCAAAGGAAACCTGTCGAAATGGTGACCATATGGTTGACCGACAACTTGCAGTTTCCTATTCGTTGTCGTGGGATCCACTTTATCATTAAACCCTAATCAAATTTTCAGTCGTGAAGTAATGCAAGTCGTAGATCTAAGGATCTTCGGGATATTTCCTAACCGTTGGATATACGTTATGGTCAAATTTGGTGTTGTCTCACTCTGGGAGTTAAAAGGAATTGAACGACCAGAACTCCCAAATGTCGAAGTTGCAAAGTAATGTGAGGCGTAGATATAAGGACCCTTCTAGATCTCTATCAACTGTTAGATCGAGCTTAGTGGAAGGATAGGGTAAGCGATAATGTTGACCGACAACAAGAATTCATATCCCCTTTATGAAATTTCCGATAGGTAACCCTTTGGGACTTAAATAGGTTAAGACCTGTAAGGGACGTGAAGTCCCAGAGTCCCAAAGTGGCGAAATCCCGCCAACTGTCAAATCGAGGGGATTAATTTGGGAACATTGTGAACCATTGATCAAGGTTTCATTGGGAACCTTCTCGACCATTCGATCAACTAGTGGGAGACAATGTAGACACTTCGTCGAAGACTTACTTCATGAGTCCGAAAATTTGGAACTCTGAGACTCCGAGAGATGCGAGGATATAGGATGGTATGTTAAACATCGAAGTGCCAAAGTGTCTAAATCCCTATGTGTGGTGTCCAACCTTGATTGGACTAGGAACACTCTCCATGATTATGTGGTGTGTTTGGGTAGTTCCACATGGCATCGTGGGATTGGTCGCGAATAAAGTGTGGGACCCCTCCTCTTGTCAAGTATACACTATGTGATAAGTGAGGATAATATCATCTGTCATATCTAATGGTGGATTGAGCTCCACCATATATTCTAGAGTGGAAAGAGATTCTGGGACTTCGGGTCTCCGGGGAAGTTTATAGATATACACAAGAATTGTCGAAGGGTCGAAGACCTGGTATTCACGAAGGATCCCAGGTGATATTCCTTGCAACCCCTCTTCCACGACCACGTCACTGGATGGGTCATGATAGTGCCATGTCAGACGACACGAGACAAGTGATGCCATGTGGAGAAAAGATGGCCTTTGACCAATGATACCCCGAGAAGTTTAGGGAGCCATAACTTTTGAATCAAAACTCGGTTTTAGATGAGTTTACATTCGTTGGAAAGATGTTAGAGATAAGAAGGAAATGGTTCCGTTATTCAAGGAACTCATAGAATATTTAGGAAGGAAAAATCACTATCTTTTAACAATCATTATCTTTTAACAATAAATGGGCAATTAAATGCAGGGGATGGATGTTCCTCCCAACCATATATTAGTTTCTCCAAATATCATCAGCAAATCCCCCCCTCGAGTTGGGGCTACGATTTCACAAAAACGGGTGTCACTCTCGTAACTCAATTCACTCCCACATCTAACTAGTTTTCTAACAGCTATCCCAATCCTCCAGCTCTCTTCCCCTCAACTTATGCAACCCGAGAAATTGATATCCCCCTTCATTGCACATAGTCCCTCAGGCCTTCCCTCTTCCCTCCAAGGCTCTATCACAAGGTTGAATAGGAATCTCTAATGTTGGGAACTCAAAGGATACTAGCTACCCAAAGAAAACTAACAAAACAACCCATTGTTCAAGAAAAAATCACTCACACAAAAATATCCCTCTTTACAGGCCTAGAAACATGTTTCTTAATGCAACAAAAGCTCCAACACGTTGCTCGCAAAACCTATGATGGTTGTCTTTAGGATCTAATGCTCTCCATTGTTACACAATATTTTGTCGCAACTGATGATGTTCACTTATCCTCTATCATCCATAGCATAAAAGCCTTGATTGTTGAAGAAGAACCTTTTTTTTGAAATAAGGAAAACATGTAAAAAAGGGTCATTAAATACCTATTTCAAGAGAGTGACACATGTTGCACCACTGTAGGGTGCGACAGTGTCTCGGTTTGCACCATTGCAGGGTCTGACATTGTCTAAAAGAAGAGAAAAAGATGAAATTCATGAAGTTTCTAGAAGAGAAGCTTCAGATATGAGGTGTCCTCCGATTGGTTTGAATCTCACCTGTACTTTTGATTTGTACTTTTGATTTGGGGAGATCCTAACCTCTCATCCTAACCTCCTTTTCAATCTATAAAAATGACATTCTCTCATAATGAAAGGCTAATAGTTAATGGAGAATAATGATTGATTTATTTTTTCTTTTGGTTGTGATTAGAAGATTGTTAGTATTTCTTTGGCCTTGAAAGATTCAGTCTAAGCTAAAGTAGTCAGTGGATGGTGATGGATCTCATGGATGCATTGAGAGTATTGGAGCAATGAACTTGTTGAAAGCAGCTTCACAAAACCAAGGCATTGGTTGTAACTCTTCCACTATTTATCAATACAGTGACATATTCTCTTTCCTATAAAGGTTGTTAATTGTCTTTATTACATTTCTCCTTGGTCATTTGTATAGATTTGTCGAAATATTATTGTTTCTTTTGTTGGTTAGTGTGTGTCCTTATGCAAGTTTCTATTTCAAAGCTTTAGATCAAGGTGAGAGCTACAATTAGCAAGGAAGGCCTTCAGTTAAAAGGTAAGAGTCTAGTCTTTACTTGTTAATATTTCGATTGCATGAATCTAAGGAAAGAAACATGTTCTATGTTGTTATGTTCTAGTTTTGGGTTCCCAAACTAGGGAGATTGGTTTGTGTCCACATAAATGAATTTGTTCGTAAACATCTACTCGCTTGCTACTTCAAAAACTTCATGCAAAACTCTGCATAATGGCTACTCAAATATCTCTTTTACCCATGAGAGTTGACTCACATTCCCCAAGATTGATTGTACCCAACCCCCATGCTCTCATAACTATGGGATGTAACTTTTTCCACCAACCCCTCTTACATGTTTTTAATGATTGGGCTCTCATACACTCACAAGAAAATTAGAAGGTTCACTCTAGGACATTCCCCTCTCTTATGGAAACTTAGCCCCCAATTACTTTGTCCATGTCCACCCGCAACTAGCGTCACATTTATTTTATTATTACGATCATATATAATGTTTACAAATTACATATTCAGGCCCGCAACCGAACATTGTATTTAAACACACATTGTTAAAATGGGGATCATAAATGGGGTTGTTACACTTGATTTCAATCCCATGCATTTGGAGGGGCTAGTCATGGAATGGTTGCATGATACATTGGAGAACTTCACATTATACATTAAACTGGGAGATGAATATCTACATCCAAACCTAACTACAAGTTGAAAAACATGATGTGAGGTGTTGCAAAATAGATTTTGTCCTTAGAGATATCATCAATATTTGTGGTCTTGGTGGCTTCATCTCTACGAGTTTATNTAGTCATGGAATGGTTGCATGATACATTGGAGAACTTCACATTATACATTAAACTGGGAGATGAATCTCTACATCCAAACCTAACTACAAGTTGAAAAACATGATGTGAGGTGTTGCAAAATAGATTTTGTCCTTAGAGATATCATCAATATTTGTGGGCTTGGTGGCTTCATCTCTACGAGTTTATGTGGACGCATATATATATATATATATATATATATATATATATATATATATATATATATATA
>JZKD02S0866632.1:170373-187619 GCA_000966675.3 Picea glauca
TGTAAGTGTTTTTTAATTGTTTGGTGAATATGTTGTTGTTAGAGGTATATATAGGTTGAAGGGTCATTTACGTGGTTTAGTATCATTGATTGGTATTGCATATCTTTACCCTAAACATTAAATAATTAAAGGACGTGATCTTGATCATTTGTAAGTTTGAGATTTCTCTTCTTTTCTATGTTCTCAATTTATAGTTGTATTGTTTATGATTTGTTTGGCTCTATGCTACTATTAGTATGTTCTTATGTTGATTGGGAAATTATCTGTGGTTTGAGAGATTAATGGAGAAGTCATAAAAGAATCATGACCATTGTGAAGCCTGGATTTGTCAACCCAAGTCATAGCTTGGTAAGGGAATTTGAGGCTAGAAAACACATGCTCCTTTGTTTCAGTTGAGGTAAGCATTTTACACTAATGTGCAAGGCTTGCTGCACCTAATTGGTGCTACGCTCCCCTGCATCCATGCATTAAATGATGGAAGGTCCTTCATTCATTTTGATTACTTGATCATTTGCAAGTTTGAGAATTCTCTGCTCTAGGATTCCAATGCTTGATAGCACATTCTTCTATTGATCGAGAACTTGTTTATGGTTTAAAATATTGGTGAAGAAGCCCTAGAAGCATTGCAGGAATCGATAACCTTGGATATGAGCTTAATCCATGACTTGGCATGAGGTTATGAGCTTCTTCATTTCAGTTGAGATGAGCCAACTACATTGTGGTGCATGTCATCATCATTCTCTCTTGATATTTAGTAATAGAATTGTATTAATGGTTTATCTAATGGAAATGAAACTATCATCGACCTCATTTAGAATTCTAAGAAACCTTTACTCTTTGTCATTCTCATCTTATGACGACTTTAATTAGGGTTTGTTTGGTTTCATGTAACAATTAGCACATTATTATGTTGAATTAGAAATTGTTTCTAGTTTAAAATATTAGCAAGAAATAGTTACATGAATCATGGGCATTGGGAATCTTGGCTCTATGGAGGGTGAGTGCACAAAGTTGGTGGACAAAAATGTGGCAAGGGGTTAAGCAAGAACGTGCACTCGTAGGCATGCGTGCACATTCTTAGGAATGCACACACATTCTTAATCCTATAGGTTTGGTAAGGCTTGAACCTCCAACAAGCTTGCCACGTAGATTCATTAGCAAGAACGCACATTGTTCCTGTTGTGCCCTTTTTTTAAGGACCTCGGGTGCATTTTGTGCTCATTTGCACACCGCACCTCGTGAATTTCCTACATTGAGCAAACAAAGAGGACAAGTAAAGAAGGAGCAAATCCCAAGATCTTTCCACCGTTTCCATCACAAGAAAGATATGGTTGATGTTTTGTCATTTCCTTTCTTGGCTTTGCAAAAATACAAATAAAATAGTTATAGGTTATGGATGTAAATCCCAATGGAATTAAAAACTTATAAACAAGGTTCACTACACATAATTAATACTTGAATGTAAATCTCTCAAAAATTCACCAATCTTGTATAAGTTTTTTCCAAGTTCATTGTAAAGATAAAACATAGTTTTTGTTTGTTTTACACAAAATTATGTTAATGATTTTGTTGGGATAAAATGACATTATTGTTTGTAAAACCTTAGTCATAAGTCCATTTTTTAAATTTCATTATTAAACTGCAGCATATATTATAAAATGGAACCCGATGACAACGTAAACCACCCACCGACAAACCAAGGAGAGAAAAACCCCAACCCACCACAACCACCCAATCTAAGCACTGAAATTGATGAGGGGTTGGCTACATTAAGAACACTTGTAGAACAATTAAGGGGCACCAGAGAACCAAGTAGACTGCCCTTGGCTACTTCTTTGGATGTCATTGTGAGGTCCATTGCAAGTTCCCAAGAAGAATTGACTTCTATTTCTAAGTATAGGGAAAGAATGTTTGAGTACTACAACACTGGATTGGATAGAAACCAAGTCAAAGACTTGGGTATTTCAAAAAAACAACTATTGTCTATTTTTAGGGATCCTCGAAATGGAGAAGAACTACCTATGAAAAAAAAATGCATTTGTATTCACTGGTGTATCCATATACAACTTAGTCAAAACTCGATGGATAGGTGGTATATGGTATTTGATAAACCTCCCTGCAATAACAAAGAGGTTCTCTTATATGTTTTGAGAAAACTATGGGACGAATTTATTTTGGGTTTGCATGTCATCTACTTTGACATGGGTGAGTTCCAGGGGGTGGGTCGAGGGTCTGCATAGGACTGAGATCATGCCAGGTGCGATCCCATGTTAGGTCCTCTTTCCCCCATGCAAAGGCCTGACCCCCCTGCCCAACATCCTCCTGTTGCAAAGAGATTACAAGAGGTACATTGAGATATTTCATCATTGACCCGAAGCCTAGTGCAACATGCTAACTTTGTTTCACTATCTCAACAGGAGGTGCTTGCCGATGACATTGATAGAGGGGTTAGAGCTTCACCCCACATATAAAAGTTTAGTGAGGAGAGGGCACATGGACATAACAACCGTCCATGTGAACCTCACAGATGCTCGAGATGTGGGCATACCTGCTATGGGCCTATGGAGGCCAATGGACATCATATCTTCATGGAGGAGGTTAGTTTCTTAACAATCACTATGTTCTTAATAATTATATATTTATTTTGTATTTTGTGTATTTATATTGATATTTTATTATACATTTTTTTGCAGTTGTTACGTCTGTGTAGCAGAACCTTTACACCCATGGATGCATCAGTGCTTATCTTCACCACTGATGTAGTAGTAGAGGCATCTTGCTCATTGGGCATACCCCATACACATGTATGTTGCACATTTGATAAATTCAACTTAGTCATTTCTTTATTTTATGACATCCTCAATTTTTTAATGTTCTTGTGTTTTTACAGGATGTGGGACTAGGCGATGTTGGGGAATGTCCATCTGGGATGAACAAGTCTCCTACATCAAAGGTATCACGTGTGGTGTTAAATATCCTTTAAATCTACAATTTGTTGTGTTTATGTTTTTGAATTTTACTATTTGGTATTAATAGTTCAATATTATTAATATGTATGCAAGTTGTAGACATATTCACTAGTTATAGTACTACTGCACTCCCTAGGCACCTGGGCTATGCTTCTGGGTTATCTTACTCCAGACCAAGGGATTTCTCATCACTTGTACAAACTGTGGGGGTACATCGCTTCCCACCCCCAACATCTATTTTATTCCATGCATCAACAGTGGATTCACTTGCATGCCACCCATCCACACAACCTCGTCCATTGCATCCATCCATAGTGGATGCACCCATATGCCACCCACCCCCACCACCATTTCCATTGGACCCATCCATTGAGACTGACACAATAGAGGTTTCCTCGGAACAGGTTGTACAACCAATCGCTCCACGTGCTAGTGACTCTCCATCAAGGCCTGAGATATTCATGTTGAAAAAATCTGTTGATGATAATTTTTTTATGTATCATGAATTTGAGTTTACGCATATTTGTTTAATTTTATTGATTTGGTCCTTTCAATTAACATAGGGTGGCATCACTGAGATATTGGGTTCATAGAGGAGGGTAACACCCTCACGATTGTCAGTAAGATATGCGGTGATTAGTCTTAGGTTAAATTACAAAGTATCATTTTGTATGTCTTTTAATTCATTGAGGAAAAAAAATTATAACAATGCTTTTTCTTTGTGCAGTATCTGGAACGACAAAGCATGCCCAGGACTAGAACCACTCGAGGTGCTTCCTCAACAAATAGAAGAAAGATAGATTTTTAGGATGTTCTTGAGCATGGCGAGGGTGGCAGTGGTCAATGATTGACCAATTATTGTCATTTTGTATATAGGCCACCATATGGTTGTTTCCATGTTAGGGCACTTGTTTTCGTTTTTTATATTGAGCACAAGGTGTTGTTTTGTAAAAAAATGTACAATTTAGATTATGTTGAACACACACACACACACACACACATTTCATGACTCATTTTTTTATGAATCTCATTGTTTTTGCATTTTATGTTGATGAATGTATCAATTTCAAAGTGTATGAATTTTATGTGTATGAATGTATGATTTTTTTTCTAAAGTGATTATAAATACTTGTGTTATGCATTAATGAATATCTTATGGTGGAAAAGATTGCTAAGTGCTCAATCCAAAAACAATTAATGGTTCTCATTACCTAAATTTATGGGTAGGGCATGCATTTCCTTCAACATTGGTAAAGTTAAACTAATTTCCAATGCACTAGACACACTTGGGTGCACTTGTTGGACACAGATGATCGATGGAAAAGGCACCAAAGCACTCAAAGTTGATGGATGACACTTGGGTCCACCTTAAAGTACTACTTTCAAGACAATTATCATATACAAAAGATGATGCCTCAAAATTACTAAAACATCATCATAATCATCATCATCATCATAATCATCATCATCATCATCATCATCATCATCACACACACACACACACACACACACACACACATACACACATATCTAACTTTTAAAAAAAAAATATTTCAAACTTGTAAGCGAACAAACTTATAATCCCAAGCCCATGAATTATAAATATATTAATTTTCAAACTTTATAGTCATTACTGACAATTCTTGATCTTTTAAAAAGTTTTTTTTTAAAACTGAAAAATAAACTCAAGTTCATGAACCATAAATAAATTAATTTTCTATATATAGTACTGGTTACTTGACTTAAAGACCCCAAAACTAGTAAAATTTAACAAAACATTTAATTATTTGTATACAGGGGTTCGAAAACTTGAATGTGCATGTAAGAATTGAGTTACCCAGGCCCGTGAAAAATTCTAATAAATAATAATAGTAACTCTGTCCGAGTGTCGGGCACTGGGCGTTGATAAATGAAAGTGAAAAGGAGATGTTACATGTTCGGCGTCCGATAAATTACATCATTAAAACATAATAATAGACATGGATGCTTTATGATAAAATTAAAATATTATATTATAATATAATTAATTATATTAATTATAATATTGATATTTAAATATCACTAAACCATTTCGGGATGTTGGATTTATAATGGAACAAGAGAGAAAGTAAACCCTCATTAATTATCAGGTCGATATATTAGGCTAAGTGAAAATATATTTGTGGGGGGTATTTAATTAATGAAGATTAATTTTCCATAATGGGGTTTAAATAAATGAATACTAAGAAGTGAAATTTTAATGTAATATAAAATAATTAATTCAATAAGATTATAAGGAATGGATAGGTGTTAGCACCTGGTTGGGTGAGTCTTTGTACTCTACGATGAAATCAACATGACTTGAATACCAGGTGTCAGATGACGCGACAGAGAGGTGACGTGCATTGCCATGGTGGTAGGGCCACAGTGGTAGGTACACAAGGGAAACATTGGTAGAGGTAGTCATTGAGTCGACACCACGTGACATGCATCTTCTAATATGGCAGATCCATGAGTCCAGGATACATGTCATTCCCATGCTCATTGCAGGGGGGTCTTGTGTGGTTATGGTAACCACATGCTCAGGGGTCCGAAATCCCACAATGTGTTACACGTCAACTGGGCCTAAACCCTAGTTAGGTTTCGCGACCCCTATACCCCTCATTAAAATTCAGACATGTGGGGGGTATGATGGAATGAAGGTCGTCTATCTAAAGCACAATCGATCTCAATCATTTACTTCAAGCCTTTGAATTTCCAAAGGAGGGGGAAAATCATATTAACGCGATATGTTTCGGTGCCACATTGATATGCACATTAGCAACTATGTTTTGTTTGGAGGTGATGTGTAGGACATGTCAGTACCACATCAAATTGGTACAATGGCATGGATTCCATGTGTATTCCATGTGGCAACACAAAAAATTTGATCGTATAAGGCTTAAATTTTTTGAAGGCCATAACTTTTGTTCCATAGTTTAGATTTGGGCATAATTATGGTCATTAGAGAGCTCTTGACGAGCAATAGACGATGATGCCCTTGAGAATAAACTTAGAGATACTTAAGGAAAAGTGAAATTTTAATACCCCATCCCTTTAAAAGGTACTTAGGGGGTTGAGTGTCTTACAGAGTTGTATCATAGTAGGAAACAACATTTTGCTTGCATGGGCTCGGGAAAGAGTGGAATAAATTCTCTTGGAAAAACTTTTAAGGGGGAGGGCACCCTACCCTACACTATCCATAAGAGCTTATTAAAATTTTTACTACTAAAAAAAGGGTTATGTCTCTGTTGTTTTTACATGTTTAAACCTGAATTGTATGTAGTTATTATGTGCTTAATGATGAAATTGATTTCACCATACATAAAATTATATGTGTTGTTCATAAATTAGTGGATAATTAACTAGTATAAAATGTTGATATCATCACTTAACCAGTCAGTGGACAACACAAAAAACTACAACATAAAGAATGGTGACACATCATGAGATGGGAGAGAGATCCCATAACATAGAATAAGAGTCTAATGAAAGGAGAGTGGTGGAAACCCCTCTGAATTTGGCTGAAACTGTAACAAGCCTCATGGAATAATTACAAAGCTTTAAAGCAAGCAATGAGAGGATTATAAAAGAACAAGAAAATAAAACTGAAATAAATGTAGTCTTGTTGCAAATCCTGTCAGACAAACAAAGGCGGCTACAACATGGGACAACATCCAATGATGTGGACACACATTAGTCCAAGAAAACAAGAGTCCACCTGAGATACAAAAACATGGCCCTGAAAGTAGAAAAACAAGAATAAGCACCTAAAGGAAGGCACAACATGGAGCCACGAGGCATTCTAACATCAAGGATTCATCTGGAGAATTATCTAGTGAGGGAGATAATGGCTCCAAGGAATTATCCAACAATGAGAGTAGTTCACATTGTCAGAGGAGAAAAAAGAGGAGGAAGTATTCCAAGATCCATGACCATGAATAGTTTAATAAATTCAAGCCACCCACTTTTTATGGGGAGATTAAAAAGGGGTAAGAAGAAGAAGCTTGGCTACTTGGCCTAAAGAAGTACTTCAAAGTCCATGACTACTATGAAAACTTGAAGGCTCGAATAATGATTTTCAACTTGAATGGAAAGACCTCCATCTGGTGGGAGGACCTTATAAATGTGAAGGGAATACATGAGAAAGAGTTGTCCTGGAGGTAGTTTGAGAAATAATTCAAGAAGAAGTACTAATCTAAAAGGTAATATGATGAAAAGACTAAGCATTTATATGAACTCAAGCTAGGACAACTCACAATGGATGAATATGTTAACAGATTTCTTGAACTGATAAAGTATGTGCCCTGTATAAAGGGTGAAAAGGTGAAGGTGCAACGATTCCTTAGTGGGATGCCTCAATCCTTCTGAGATAGGATTGAGTTTGATGAACCTGAGAATCTAGAGGAAATTATTCAAAATGCAAGGTACTGCTATGAGAAATTCAAGCACAAGTAAGAATCTCATAAGGACTGGAAGAAGAAAGGTAAATTGGGATTCAAGAAGAATGGGTTTAAATCCTCAAAGTTTAAGAAACATGGAAAAATATATAAGACGAGCCTTCCCACTAAGACTATGTATCAACATAATTTTCCATGCCAAAGTGGAAATAATCCCTTTAGATCAACCCCAGGAAAGAGTGATAATACAAAGAGAGAACCATTGAAATGTTGGGGATGTGGAGAAGAACACTTGTTGAGATACTTCCCACAAAGGAAACAAGACAATAGAAGGGTCTAAAACATCCAAGAAGCTACCACAATTAATGAAGTGGCTTGGTGCATGCCACAAATTTATGCAGCCTTGGATGATAGACAAGATGACCACCAAGCTCCAGTGGTGGAGATGGAAGGTATGATTTCCAACCATCTTGTTTCCATTTTAATTGACCCTGGTTCTAATTTGAGTTATTTTTCCCCTCAAAGTGTTGAGAAATGTAAACTACAACAAGTAAAACATGATAAATCATGGCTTGTACAACTAACCAATGGAACAAAACGAAAATTAATATAATTCATAACAACATGCCAACTCACTATGAATAGGATGCCTACCCAAGAAACCATGAACATACTCCCTTTACGATCTTATGACATGTTGATTGGCATGGAATGGTTGGCTACCCATAAAGCCAAGTTGGATTGTTATAATAAAACATTGGAGTGTGAAGATGAGGAAGGGAAGAAATCAACCCTACAAGGAATTCAAAAGCCTATCTCAGTGAGACAAATATCATCCCTTCAAGTGAAAAAGTATTGCAAAAAAATATGTCCTTTGTATGCAATACAAGTACTAAACTATTTTGAAGACAATAAACCAGGCCTATAGGACCATCCTATATTAAGAGAGTATAAAGATGTGTTTCCAGAAGAGGAACCAGATCTACCTCAAAAAAGAAATATTGATTTCTCAATAGAACTTATACCTGGAGCAGTGCCAATGTCTAGAGAACCTTATATAATGAGTACAACATAGCTAGTTGAGCTCAAATTACAGCTGAAGGAGATGTTGTACAAAGGTTAAATTCGGCCTAGTGTGCCTCCTTGAGGAGAACCAACCTTGTTTGCTAAGAAGAAGGAAAACACGCTTAGGTTGTGCATAGACTACATATAACTCAACAATATGACAATTAAGAATAAGTATCCCTTACCAAGAATTGATGACTTATTTGATCAGTTAATGGGTGCTACAATTTTATCCAAGATTTACTTGAGGTATGAATACCATCAGATCTAGATCAAGGATGAAGACATCCAAAAAACAACCTTTATGACCAGATATGCGCACTATGAATTTGTGGTAGTGCCATTTGGGCTTACCAATGCACCAACCACCTTCATGTGCTTGATGAATAATGTTCTCAACAATTTCTTGGACATATTTGTGTTGGTTTTCATTGATGAAATATTTATCTATTCTAAGAACAAGGAAGAGCATGAAGAGCACCTCAAGTTAGTGCTTCAAGTATTGAGAGAACACAAACTCTATGCAAAGTTTAGTAAGTGTGATTTCTTCCAAAACAGGTCCATTACTTAGGCCATGTCATCTCTAAGGAAGGAGTGGTAGTTGACCCTGACAAAATCAAGGTCATTATGGATTGGCCTACACCAAAATATGTAGGTGATGCCAGATCCTTTATGGTCCTAGTGGGATATTACAGAAGGTTCATAAAGGGGTTTTCCAATATTGGTCATCCTATCACCTCCCTCCAGAAAAATGAATTTAAATTTGTTTGGGAAGTAACATGTGAGAACAATTTTTGGTATTTGAAACATCTTTTAACCAATGCACCTATGCTTAAAATTGCAGACGCAAACAAGGACTTCCTTCTGTGTACAGATGCATGGAAAGAAGGACTCGAATGATTACTCATGCAAGAAGGGCATGTGATTTGTTATGAATTTAGGAAATTGAATATGCATGAAAAAAATTATGTGACTCATGACTTAGAATTGGTTTCTATAGTGCATGCCTTGAAAATGTGGAGGCAATACCTCCTAGGCATAAAATTTTTACTTATGATAGACCATAGTGGGTTGAGATATTTGTTTGACCAACCCAAACTCAATTCTAGGCAAGCTACATGGATGGCTCTCCTTAGTGAATTTGATTTTTAAATCAAACACATTAAGGGAAAAGAAAACAAGGTGGTTAATTCCCTCAATAGAAGCATGCAAGTGATTCACTTGGAAGCTATAAGAACCTGTGAATCAGACATCAAGGAAAGGGTTAAAATTGCATAAGAAACATATAAGTTTTTCAAAATTGTAAAGTACTATCTAGGGAAAGAGCCCACAAAGCTGAAATATGATGGCTATCAACTATTGAATGATGGTCTGCTAACTTACAAAAGTCAGTTGTATATCCAAAATTGTGATGAATTGAAGAGAAACATCATGGATGAACTACATAAAAGACCATATACTAGCCATCCCGGTTATCCAAAAATGATCAAAACCACTAAGAAATTGTTTTATTGGCCAGGAATGAAAAATGACATAGATGACTACTTAGATAAACATTTAGAATGTTAGCAGTTTAAAGTGGAGAATAAGCATCCGACAAGGTTGTTGGAATGCTTTCCAATTCCAGAATGGAAATGGGAAACCATCTCCATGGATTTTATTATAGGAATGCCTAAATCAACCAAACATAATGATGCCATTATGGTAGTTGTGGATATGCTAAGCAAGGTTGCTCACTTTATCTCTATAAAATCAACTTGCAAGGCAAAATATATTGCCAATATTTTTATGAAAGAAATATTTAGGCTGCATGGTATACCTAAGGAAATCATATCAAACAATGATACTAAATTTACTTCACATTTTTGGAAGTCTTTGTTTGTTGGTTTTGGGACTAAATTATTATTTAGTAGAACCTACCTCCTTCAAACTGATGGGAATACATAGAGGGTAAACCAATTATTAGAGGACATGTTAAGAATGCATGTGATGCACAAGCCTAAGAAATGGGAAGAATATCTACCCTTGGTATAGTTTGCCTACAACAATGACTACCATAAATCCTTGAAAATGAGTCATTTTGAGGCTTTCTATGGTAGGCAATGCAATATTACAATCAGCTGGGACAACCCCATGGATAAAATTACACTTGGGCCAGATATATTAAAAGAAATGGAACAACAAGTAATTCAAATAAAACAAAATCTGAAAGTGGCATAGGACAGACATAAAAGTAATGAAGAAAGAGATAGGACTCATAGAGAGTTCAAAGTGGGGGATCATGTGTATCTCCGAATTAGGCCCAAAAGATGTTCCTTGAGAATGAGAACTTGTGCCAAGATAGCACCCCAATTTTGTGGACCTTTTGAAATTTTGGATAGAGTGAGACCTATAACATATAGATTATCTTTACATCTCGCAATGATGTCAGACAATTGGCTTAGGTTGATGGACATTTGGTATGGATTGTTGGTTGTCATTGATGTCAACCATTGGAGACTGATATTGTAGATTGATGTCAACCCTTAGTGATTGATTTCAACCCTTGGAGAAAGTCTCGTAGCGAATTATGGTAGCACAAATGTTTGGGTAATGGATTGTTAGCCCTTGACCAAGTTTTGGGAGATTCTTGTTCATGTTGACCTATTTTGGGACTTCGACAGCCTGTTGAAGGAGGAGTGGAAGACGAAGCAAAGATCACGAGATTTTGGCCCCTTTTTGAGTCCTTTTTGGGATGTGGGAATATGTAATGGGAATGGGACATTGACCCATGGTTTTACTCATGTTTAGGCCTATTTTGTATATATAAATAGATGTTTAGGCTAGATAGATGTAGTGGTGCATCTATGTGATGTGAATGTATGCTAAGTGCAAGTAGAGTTTGTAAGTGCTTTTTGCATGATTGTAAGAGACTTGCAGGACTAAGCGCAAGTGGTTGTAACAGGATGTGGAAGGCTTAGTGATGCAACGCAAGGAAGAAGGATCTAGCTTGCTGCATAGATCTCTGTCCTATGCAGAGTAGGGTTTTGAGGCTCTCTGCTTGTAACTGATTGACTGAAGACAATAAAGAAGAAGAGTTGGTGGACATAGCCCCAGGGTGGGGGTGAACCACGTAAACACTGTGTTATGTTTCTTTGTGCTTTGTATTGATGTGTTCACATGTTATTTGCTAAGTGATTTGATATATTTAGATATATCTACTTATGATTTGTGCTTATTATATGTGAGAATGTTAGATTTGATCTATATGGCTACTCTTAGTGCTTGATCTTCTCGATCTGATCTATTCACTTATGCTAAGTTCTTAAATACATTAGATTAGTGTGAATGTTGCAAAGCTCTGTTTTATCAACAAAGTGGATATTGATTGCATATTGAGGAACCACCAGTGCTAAGTGCTTTATCAAGTATTATAATCACAGATCTGTGTCCCAGCTAAGTTTGCAGACACCTTAGTCTTGCAACCACCCCTGCCTCTACCTTGGGTGAGACTTCATCTGCTTCGTAGGTGTTTCCGAAAGAGCTGGTAGTTAGGGCTTTGTTGGTGCATTGTTGTAGCGCTGAACCCTGAGTCTACCCTTGTGCCAACAAATGGTTCCGTTGCCGGGACCTGAAACTGTGATTGCTGGGAACTGAGAAAGAAGAAGATTTGTTCAAAGATTTGACCTGAGATTGTAAAATCTCTATGCATAGATCTATGCCCTAGTGCACAATATCCTACTCGATTTATAAAGCTATGTGCTAAAAAAAGAAGCCTGATATGAAGAAAGGAGGTCAGATCTAAAGGAAAGAAGAAAGATATGAAAGCTTTGTGAGAATTTCTGATTAAAAGAGGTAATATCTGCAAGCTCTGTGCTCTGATAAAGGTAAGAATAGTGAAAAGTTTTTAGATCTAGAAGCTTTGTGCTCTGTAGAAGTAAGATAAGTGGAAATTTTTGTTTCTAAAGTATGGATCTAGGTATGTTTGATAGGTTCTATACTAGCTTGAAAACTAGGGCACTAATAGATGAAAGAAGGCTTGATATGAGTAGATATGATAAGAATAGTGAAAGATATGTTATACCTATGCATAGAAAGAATGTTTGGACTAACAAATGGATGCAGGATCCTAGAAATAATTTTTTGCAGGTTAGCTACCATGATCCTAGTGCACAGTATTGGAAAGGTTGGGGATCATTTAAAAGAAAGAGAGGATTAACCCTCTGTTATAGTTGTAGAAGACCAGGACATCTTGCTAAGGAATTCCCTAGGAAAATACCTGGTTGTCTTTGTTGTAAATCTATGGACCATGAAGTGTTGGATTTACCTAGAATCATTGTTAAGATGCAAGAAATGAATCTGAATAAAGAAAACCCTAAGGAAGATCCGGGAATGGCAGAACCCCAGAAAGAATAAGAGAAAGTATTTTTACAGATGAAAGAAACCTTGAATGACCACCAACATGTCATCTTATCAGAGATATTCAAGGAAAAAGAATGCATTGAAGTAAGAATAGGAGAGTTCGACATTGACTGTATTATGGCTGAAGAAACACAGGTGAATCTCATGACAGAAAGAACTTGGGAAGCCATAGGAAAGCCTGCTATGATCCCTTCATTAGGAGGAATAGGACTATTTAGAGGAAAGATGATAAACCTATGTGGGAAGCTCACTCGCATACCTATGAACGCTAATGGAACTTTGATAGAAGAAGATTTTGAGATTATTAAATTTATTGAAGAAAATGCCCCGTTTACCATGTTACTAGGAAAACCTTGGATTGATAGAGATCAAGCCAGATGAAAGGAAGAAGAAGAAGTTTTGGAGTAGAAGAAACAAGAGTTAAAAGATTTCATGACCAGAAGGATCACACACTTGATTAGATAATAGGAGAATAGATCAAAGCTATTTAACACTAGAAACCCAGATGTTGAAGCTGAGAGAACACTAGAGGATCCATAGAAGACCGAAGTAACTACCCTAGACAAAGACGAAGTATTATCCAGGAACCCTAGGGAAGAATCTCAACAGCGCGAAGTGACTATGACAAAAAAAGAAGAATCAGAATGGAAAATGGAATACCGAGATGAAGCTCACTAGAAAAAAGGCTAGAAAGTTAAGTAAGAAGAGATATAAAATCGAAAAGTTGCAGAAGTTTCCAGAGGGAACTTCGCAGATGGAAAAATTGTAAAATGGGAGCTTCGTCGGGATATCAGAATAGTGACACATGGAACTTTGCCATGATGAAGCAATATAGCCGTTGGGGACATTATAACCGTTCGATCGATGCTATGAATGGGTATAAAGGCAATTATGGTTCATCATCAGACAGTTGGACGATGCCATAATGAACTGAACAAGAGTTAATGGAGGCTCATACCCGTTGCAAGCGAACCGTTGTCAAGTTCCCTATTTATCCTGCTGCGCCACCCACCGAGAACACTTTTTCCAATTGAGAATTCGAGCTCACAAACTAAGACGAGTTTATACAGTGATCATCACACTCTTTCTCTCTATCTCCGTACTATGTCTAAGTTGTTACCTGAACCCACTATTGTTCACCCCGAGTGCGTATGTCGGAAGAATTGAGTGCCACATAGAAAGTTGTTGAAGAAGTTTTGATCGACTTGATGACTGAGAAAGTCATGTCGATGTCTGAAGGTATCTAGGCTTCATCCACAAGAATAGTGCAAGCGTCTTCATCCACTGCTTGATTCGGACCATCTCGACTAGCCGATGAAAAGCGAACCAAGAATAGAGACGATCTTGCGAATGCTAAGTTGATTTTGAGAATTTTACCCACCTATCTACCACCTCTGAGCGGTGCAATCAATTGAAACAATGTGCCCAAAGAATTTGAGTACACTTTGGTCACTACGCACCTACTGAAAGGGATACGCATAGTTCATGCAAACCAATAAAAAATTGCAGCATTGAAGTTTAGCGACTTCAACCTCGACGATAGGAAGGTCTACAACATGCTCACCCCACATAACTACCTGACCAGAAAAAAGGGAAAGAATTTGAAGATAGTTCCCCAGTCATGGACTATGAACCTCGCGCAGTCCACATTGCTCAATGTCATGAAGATTCCTTACTTTAGAAGGCCCCAAGAAGTGAATGCATGCGTCAAGCTGTTACTGTCATATTTTTTTTCGTTTGTTAATGTGGCTGAACCTGTTGGCATCGGGATTAAACTGTGGCTTGAGAAACCGTGACTCAGGGGCATCTAAGCCATCAAAATCACCCGAGGATCGCACCGAGACTGAGCCACACCAACCCTTAACATGGTTGGATTTTTTTGTCCCCGAAGGTTTCGAACCGGTGACTTTTCAACATGGAGTGGCTTAACAACACACTCCATCACCGACTTGTTGGCAAATGTTAAACATGTAGCGTAAGCTTGTCATTGATGGAAAGTACAACAGTAATGATGGCTTGAGTACAACAATGAGCGTAAGATTGTCATTGATGGCAAGTACAACACTGATGATGGCTTGAGTATAGCAGCAATGATCAACAGGAAAATAGCAAATAGAAGATAAGTCCAGGAAGATCGAATGATCGAAGGCAACGCAACATTGATAAAATGATTGAAAGCTCGAGAATCATTTCTGATCGTTGGATCTCATTCAAAATTCCCGAAAGAATGAGGGCTGTCAGATCATAATATAGACAAGAAGAGCGTTGAACAGGAGGACAAATCTTAGACGTTAGATCCAAGCGCAGGACCCGACCATCGTTGGATTAAGGAGAACCTGCACACCTTTTAAAGTATAACAAGGAGAAGCGGGCGTAATCGTGATATGAGAAATCGCGACTTAATCTGAGCCGTCAGATCAAGGTTTGATCTTGACCGTTGATCCGACTCCATCTCGGAGTCTTGGCTATCATGACTTGGAGTGATGAGGCCCTTCATCAGAGGAACTGCGAGATGGAAATTCACAAAGAGATCTAGACCGTCAATACACCAAGATTCTGGACTGTTGATCCAGCTCCATCTCGTAGTTTCGCCTATCGTGACTTGGAGTAACGAGAACCTCCATCTAAGGAACAACAAGATGCGAGATCGCGAAAATATCAGGACCGTCAGATCACCAAGAACGTGGACCATTGATCTGAGCTCCATCTCGAAGCTTCGCCTATCGTGACTTGGAGTGACGAGAATCTCCATCTAAGGAACAACGAGATGCGAATTCATGATGAGATCTGGACCGTTGATTCATCGAGATCGCAGACCATCGATCAAAGTCGATGAAGATCAAAAGTTCACAGCGCCTTTTAGTGCAGCCTGTGGTCACCGTGTGTCGTCACATGGAGGAAGGACCTAGTGTAGATAAGCTCCGCCTCAGAATTTCAGGGATTGCATATGGGAGTGTCGAGACACTGTATCATACAAATGCCGAAATACCGAAAAGGTGGAGGTCACCGCCTGTGGTCATGTAGAGGAGGGAGCTAGAGCAGCCAAGCTCTTTTTCAGAGCTCATGACATGGAGACTCAAGATGTCTCATCGTAGAATCTCTGAATTGCGAAAGTGTGAAGCAGGTAAATAACGCAAGAACCCATCAGAGTTAATCCAACGATGGAGGTGAAAATGAGCATGATCGGAGGGATAATGTTGATCCTCACAATGTAACTTCTAGAAACCATTGATGGTTTCTACTAGAGGATGCGAAGAGACTTCTATGTGATTTCCAGAGGAGCTGAAGAGTTACAAGGAATCTGCTAGTGGAATGAAGACGATTCGTGGAGGAAATTGATAACTGGATGAGGGTTGGAGCCTGTAACTGAAATAGAAAGGATAAGCTCGACTATTCTAGAGAAGATGAAGAGTCTCAACTACCAGAGAGGCTGAGGAATCTCAGCATAATACCCAGTGATGCCGAACGCGTGGTTGAACTGCCAGAGAAGTCGAAGAGTCGTGATGATGATCACACAGAGCACTTGAGATGTGGAGGAGATTGGTGCGGTATGAGCATGCATAGGAATGGCGAATATTGCATGCACAAGATGCAAAGAAGCTATATATACATGACATAGAGAAGAGAAGTGGTTGTTGTTGCTATTGGAGTTTGTTGTGGTTGTTGTTTGTGAAGGTGATTCATGTGTGAAGAAGGAGGAGAGTGCAACGGCTGAATTGCATAGAAGAGGAACTGTGCAATGAATGGACATGGCACACTGAGCATAAAAAGCAGAAGAACAGATAGTGCAAGTAAGGTGTACAGAAAGGCAATGAGGCAGACAGAGCAACGAAATGCAGCAGAATAGTGATGAGTCTGGTAAGCCATTGTTGAACATCATATCACTGTAATAAGTTTCAATAGCAAAGATTTATATTTCAGGGTGGAAGGGAGGTTCTAGGGAGGACTGTTGTCCTCATAGGTTCAAGTGGGTGCTTGAACACAGGGAGTTGTAGCTTCCATATGGTTGTAGCCAGAGAAACCAGGGTGGCAGGGTGGTGCAAGGGAGAACTCTTGTTCTCTGTTATACAAGTTGGTGCCTGTATGATTGGAAGTTGGTGCTTCCATCCAGTTGGTGCTGGAAACACTCAGGGAATTGGTGCTTCCTTCTAGTTGGTGCTAGAGAAACTAGGGAGTTGGTGCTTCCTTCAAGTTGGTGCTAGAGAAACCAGGGAGTTGGTGATTCCTTCTAGTGGGTGCTAGAGAAAATAGAGAGTTGGTGCTCTCAGCAAGTTGCGGCTTGCAAAACATAGGTTGTAGCCTCATTATGAGTTGGTGCTCATATGTATGATAATGTAAAGAATGTAACTATTACTTATCATATAAATAAAAAGAGGTTTTTACCCTTTATGGG
>JZKD02S0866632.1:223366-234159 GCA_000966675.3 Picea glauca
GGGGGGGCTGTGATGGAATGAGGGTCATCGATCTAAAACACGATTGATCTTGGTTGTTGACTTAAATCCTTTGAATTTCCAAAGGAGGGGGAAAGGAGGATTAACACGATATGGTTCGGTGCCATGTCGATATGCATGTCAAAAACCATGTTGTGCTTGAAGGTGACATGTAGGGCACATTAATACCACATCAAATTTGTACAGTGGCATGGATGCCACATGGAAACACAAAAAATTTGATTGTAGAAGGCCTAAAACTTTGGAAGACCATAAATTTTGTTCCAGAGTTCATATTTGGGCATAATTATGATCGTCAGAGAGCTCTTGACGAGTATTAGATGATGATTCCCTTGAGAAGAGACTTAGATATGGTTAAAGAAAAGTGAAATTTTAATACCCCATCCCTTTAAAAGGTACTTAGGGGGTTCAGTGTCTTACACCAAATTCTTCCATGCGCTCTTATGCAGAGATATGAGTGCACCTCCTTGTTGATACTTTGTATAACTTTTTCTTCCACCTCTCCATGGAATCCTCAGAATCTGTGTCATAAGATTTGACATGTTCTCTATCTTAACTATCCATATGTGGTGGGGTTGATGTAGTCCTCCCTGCACCCCATGATATTATAAATATTTTCAACGAATGAGCTCTACACATCCTCATACATGACCTCATTGTACTAGTTACCTTCATATGGATCTGATGGTGTGAACACATGCAGGGTGTCTGTTTCAAAGAACATCTATTACTTCTTCAAGTTTAGCACTAAATTATTGTTAAAGGCCTAGTCAATACCCAATAATGTAGGATATGGATAAGATTCATACATAATCTCAATGACCTCAAATTTGGCCTTTGTTTTCAATCCTTTTATGTTGACTTCGACTTGCTCCAGACGACCTATTGGGTAGATCTTGTATTGATTGGCCAATTGAAGATGGATGGGAAACCAAACCAACTTGGGATTACCCATCACTTCCTAGGATTTGTTCAGAAAAATGTTCACATTGGATCCCAAATCCAACATGACTCCATCCAAGTCATAGACACCAAGCTTGGTTGTCATCTTAAATTCTCGGCTATTGCACCTTTTCTTGTTGACCTGACATACATCTCTTTCTGGAAGCAAAGCAAATATGGTAGCCTCTAGTCCTTATTATTTCATGCAAGTAGATAACATCTAATTTAACTTACTTGCAACTTCTCGATCATTTATCAGGAACAAATAACAGTGCAAGAAATAACTTACTTGGTCTTCAGATTCTTCCTTGTGAACCAATTCATGTAAGACTTCTATGCTCGTTGCACATTGCAACTCCTCCTGGAATTATTCTTTGAATTTCATCTACTCAGACCATTGAAGCTCATTCTGTCTATGATCTTCCTCTATCGATATTTTCATTTCACATTGAATTTATTCACGCACATGACCTTCCTCCAAGGATCTTTTCTTCACACGCTGCAATTCCTCACAGAAAAGATATTTGTCCAGCAACCTGTATGTCACCCACTGCACCTCTTCACAAATTTGAGCCTCCTCTAGTGACCTTTGTGTCACCATATGCACTTCCTCTCATATATGTGCCTCTTCAATTGAACTTTGAGTCATTCGTTGCAACTCTTTGCATGCTCTTTCTTATTGTAGCTGTCTTTGTGCATCATGCAGAAACTGCTTCTACTAAGAAACATCAAAATTTGGAGGAGGATGAGGTGCCCTCTTTATTTTTCTATCTGGATTTTGACCCGAGCCTTCAGCATGCTCGAAGTCTACTCCTAGATTTTCCCCTCCACGGGTTACTACCAAAATTTCATCTTCCTCGTTCTTCTTCTTGTTCTTATGAGGCTCGACATGCAACATGTTATAGTTGGTCTTATTTTCCTCCCACTTATTCATTAAGTCGAGAGAATATTCAGTGACATGCTAAGGGATATAGAAATATGCATAGACCATTTGCATTTTGGTACAAAATCGTGATACATGACCAATCTCACCACAATTAAAAAATGTGGAGGGTGTACCTCCCCCTTAACCATATATGTGGTTGCGACCACACCCATTTCCACCTCAGGGACCTCCTTAGTATCTGCCTCTTTCCTCCCCACCACAATCGCCACCTTTATGCTCCTCATGTGCCCAGAGTGCATTGCAAGTATTATCTTGCACTAACTGGAGCAAGCAACAACTATTGACATCATGGCCAGAAGATTTATAGAACTCATAGAATGTAGTGTGATTCATATTTTGGTACTTATGCAAGGTTGTTACACATGATTTTGGTCACTCTGGTGATGTCTCTACAAGTGATGTATTCAGGCTCCCACAAGGACTTTTTTCCTGAGAAAAGTGACTGATATCTTCTTCCAAAAAGCACATTTTTAAGATGAGTTCGCATGCTACCTATATTACAGGGTGCAAAAATCCTTCATTCTCGCAGGCAACCCAAACTTAGGGTGCTAATTGTTCGTAGTCTGCTCTATAGATAGGGTGCGAACCTGTTTCAAAGCTTGGAAAAGAGAAGAGGTCACGAATGTTCTAGAAGGGAATATTCTAGAAAATGAGTTGGCATTCGCATGGTTGGCATCTTACTGACTTCTCAGATTTAGTGGCATCATCCTCATCCATTTAACCGTCTCTCCTTCTCCTATATATTGAAAGGTTTCTCATGGAAAAGGTGAAACAAGATTGAATGAAGAATTGGTGAAAGAATTGTGTGAAGAACATGTTTGGACAGAAGCTTGAAGACTCTATTTGGTCTATCAAGTTGTTTTGGATCTTCTTCATGCAAATGTAGAGCAAGTGTGTGTGTTGGAACCAAGGGTCACTGAAAGGAAGCTTGCGACATCAAGGCAATTAGGTTGTATCTTCTACTTTCATTTAATATAATATAGTGGCATGTCCCTTTCCCATAAAACCACTCTTATTTTATTGCATAACTCCTTGATCATATGCATAGGTTGACATTGAATATACTTTTCTATCTTCACTTTGGTTGGTTTGTGTTGTCTTGGACCTGATTTCACAAGAGCACCGAAGTGAAGCGGGAACAACAGAGACCTAAGAAAGTGATATAAAGGTATGTCACTCATTCCTTCTTATTAGTATATTTAATGAATACAACTTATGGAAAGAGTCGTGTCCTGTCCTGTTTTGTTCTAGATCTAGGTGGTTCTAGGGAGATTTGTTAGTGTCCGCACCTACTGATTTATGTGATAACAAAATTGGTGACTCCACTGGGGATACAACCCATTTTGGTGGTTTTTACCTGGCCATTTTCTCTTGACCTACCCTTTTTCATTCCCAATCAATCTCTGAGTCTTGAGGAGACCCTCACAGACTCCCTGGATCCAGAAGTTCCCTCAAAAGTTCTTTCATTTTTCCAAAATTTACTTGATTACAAACCTTCTCGCACTGAACCTCTCTATAGCCTGCTAGAATCATTGAAGTTCGCACCCTAGTGTTCAGTTCAGTGTGAAATTTTCACAACCTACCTGTGTCTATCCTACGAGAATCCTTTATTCTCTCACTGTACCCCACTGACAGACTGCAAACTCACTTGTAAAAATTTTGGATTAAGTCTTTTGTGTCTTCATATGCCCAGATTGGTTGGTGTGTCTAGAAAGAACTTCTCTGGCCAGTGATTGAATGTTTCTTAACTTCAAATCTTGTGAATGATTAGTTTTTGGAAATCGAAATCTCTTCTTGATAATTTTTTCTCAATTTTTACCTCTTGATCTTTTCTTAACAAGGGTATAATCTCCGATTCTCAAATCCGAGTGCTTGTTTGGCCGAGAGCCTTTGATTGGATTAAAAGTTGATATTGATTGTCCTTTTCAATTGTTTATTACTTGGAAAATTGTTATCCATGTGCATTTTAAGAGACTGGTCTGGTCCGTTTGTTATTTTTATCTTCATTGAAAGATCAATTTGGGTGTTTGTTGTGTATTTCTTTTTCATTGGTTGCTTACTTTTTCTTAGTTCCATCCTTGTTTTTTGGTTTCTAATAAAAAAATTAAAGACACATTCTTTTTTTAAGCAACCTTTTATTCAAAAAATATGGGCGTTCAAGTATGGAAAGAGAATGAATAGAGAATTTTCATTGTTCATGATTGTTTGATATTACATTTCAAAGAAGATCATACATCGTAGTTCACATTGTTCCAGAAAACTCCTCTTTCCCTCCTATAAATAGGATTCATCGAACAAAATTTGTATCATTCATCCCTATTTACGCATTGTTGGGTCAGAGTCTTACACAACATCGGTTTCATTTCCATCTCCTTTTTGTGTAACAACAACCTTTAATAATATTGCACAACTTTAAAATTCAACTAGTAACTTTTTCTAGGGATCTTTTAAACCAACATTAGCTAGGTTAGATCTTTGGAATAGGCAGTGAGACACACTCTCCAAAGCACAAAAAACACAATAGTATCTTGTGATAAGGAGTGTCAAATTCCATTTGCAGCGTTTTGTCCTGGGAAGCCCTTCTCACACGAGGGTCAAACTTGAGGTCGCATTGAGATTGACAGAGTTACTCACCCTGCTTTGTTGATATCATGTAGAGATTGCATGTATTACGGGGGTCACTTGAAGGTATACCCACAATGATGAGTGGAAGCCTCTCAAGCTAATTTCGGGCTAGATACCCTGCCCTTGCGTGTGGATTAGACTGTTGACTATTCCCCCAGGCATCATTATTGTTGGTGGTAACCTTAGTAGCCTATCTTCTTAGGGTCTTACAAAAGGTGACTGTGAAGGGGTAAGTCTTCACGGTACTTGGAATTGACATTGGCTAGACTCACTTGGGGTCCTTGGAGGGTATACCCACGATTGTGTGTGGGAGCTTGCACCAGGGTGTAAGTCCGTTAAGCAGGTCGTCAATGTAACTTTTCCACCCTGGCCCAGCCCCTTCTTGTCTCGTCGTCGCGACATTAGATTTCATCACAAACTAGTGACTTAGGAATTGGAAGGTCTTGTTTGCTTGGTTTTTCTTCCTAGATTTTACTAGAGTGTGCTAATTGTTTACCCAAGTTGGCCATAGAATTTCTTTCGTAAGATTCTAACTCGATCACAATTGACCCTCCACATCGTTCATGTAGAATGCAAGGCCTACCCCCAGAAAATATGGAAGGTTCTCAACCCTTTCCTACCAACTCACTGGAGGGCTCTCCTCAATAGAGTGAAGTTCAAGACGTTGCCACTCCACAAGTGGAAAGAACTAACTCTTTAGAACAATTCTGAATTACGAATTCTCGAGAGGACTTCTGACTTCCTCCTGACTCCGAGAGACGTATTGATCGAGTGAATTCTTCCGGAGATATAGTTGTTCAGTCTTCTGGATTACCAACTGGACCTTTCACAGGACCCGAGGGTCAAGATCCTTTTTGGACTACTGGAATTTTTAGACAATATGTATTTGGCTCAAGAGTAGGAATTGATATCATGGTCACACCTAAGCTACCCAAAACATATGATCCAGATGCAATACCTTTCACTACTGCCTATTATTTTCCTAGTACAGATGCTCTGCCAGCTAACCACATCTTGACTATCCCTCTACAAAATCTCCATTACATAATGGTCCCAGATACTACGAGTCCTCACACTAGGATTATAGCGGCTAGCCAAGCCCCCATTGGCACACTGTTTTCTCCCAGATTCACCCCAACACTTCTGCTCAGATATCATGCATTGAATGCCTCTATTCCTGATCCTACACAAATCTCATTCGGGACTCCTGGCATTTCCACTCCTTTTGGGCACCATCTCATTCCTGGTTTCATTCTAACACTTCCTCGACCCCCTTTCAGAAGACCTCTTCCATTCTCTATCGGAGGCCCCGACCCTAGTGGAACCATCTCGTCTTTCACAGCTTATTACCAGATTCCTATAGGTGGACAATTTCACCAAGGAGGCCAAACCCAATCCCCTTTTGTAGGACAAATCCCAATTGGGATGCAACCCCCGATTGGAGGGCAACCACCACCAACCCTACCCTATGGACAAAACATACCTCTATCCTTGGCCCAGTATTGGAATTATCTTATTCAACATAATCCTCCCTTGATTGGGGGGAAACAACCTCAAGCTAGCTCCTTCATACCCCCTAGTACAGGCCAACCATATCTAGGCATGTCCAATCCTATTTGGGGCTCCAATGCTCAACACCATGCCCCTGTTCAAGGGTACAACCCTATGAATTACTTGCCTCCACACCAACAACCGAATCTTCCTGGATCTTCGCATTATATGCAAACCGCTTATGGTCCCACTGGTCTACCGAAGAGACTCCCTCCCCAAAGTCACCAGTACCCACATGTGAATAGACAGTTACCCTTCTTAGCCACCCTGGACCTCCCTAATCTGTCGAGAATTTTAAATGATCCGATCTGTCACTCTCCTCAATGGCCCACCATACCAGCCAAACTACCATCTGACATCCCTAAATTCGATGGTAAACCGAGAGAGGACCTGAACAATCATGTAATGACTTTTCACCTCTGGTGCTCATCCAACTCCTTGATGGATGATTCTATTCGTTTACGCCTTTTTCAGCGGACCCTCACAGGTTCCGCCACAAAGTGGTATATAGAATTACCACGAGGCTTCTTCATCGACTTCAACACCCTCGCTATGGCTTTCCTCACCCACTACCAGTTACCGATCTGCTACGAAACAGGAACCAGAATTTTGAGTTCTTTAAAACAAACCAAAGCCACTCATATCTATGATCACATTCATGACTCATGAGTGGCGATGGAGATGACGTCTCATCAAACTTGAACTTCCCGATCAGTTGTTGGAAGAGTGGTTCACGAAATCATTCATGAACGACATCACTCATGACATCGCCATGTGTGGAGTTGTCACAGAAGAACAGGCATTAAGTTGTGCTCAATACCTCGACCTCATTTACTCCCAAATGGGTACTCTTTACGATTTACTCCCTAACGCACCTTGTCCTTCTACTTCTGCTACTTCAACTACTCTTGCGACTTCTCATGCAACTGATGGAGTGATTGGCACTTTCCATGCCCAAACTCATTCCGTCCAAACCTCTAGCAACAACCCCAAATCCATTTCTTTTGATGTTCAAAATTATCTGTCTCCTACCCCTCCCATCTACAAGACTTGTGAGGTAAAATTTGTTCAATCTACCCCCGTCGGAAAAAATAAATCCAAAAAAGGAAAGGGTAGGAACAAGGAGGATAAAAATAATCCTCAAACTGAGAAAACCAAAACACTACCTGTTGACGATAGGGATAAGCGCAAAACCTGATACCCTTGTCTTATATGTGGTGATGATCACTACACTAAGGATTGTCCACGACGAGCCGAGGTTACCAGGTTCCTTCAAGGGACCCCGAAAGTCCCCACTCTAGACATGTTTTTGCAACCCTTCCCTTCTCAACAACAGGCCCAATTGGTCATTCATGACCAACCTTCCCCCTCCAATACATCCTATGTCTTAATGTGTATAGGTGATTCAAAGAAGAATGACATCACACTTACCACTCAAGCCAAAGATTATTCTTCCTCCAAAGAGAAGGTTGATGCAATACCTCCTTCATTGGTCCAACCATCTCCCACGACTCCACCTACCAATGATCCTTTTCATCTCAAACAACTGATCCTAGATACAGTCCTTCGCCCTCCTCCAAAGGGTGTTGTTCGAAAATTAGCTTTCAATCCTCATGCACGTGTTGCCCAGAACTACAGTATTATCGAAGATCTGGCCCAAGCATCGTTCGCGATGTTAGCCCTCGAAGTCCTTCAGAGTTTTCCTATACAACGAAAGACACTGTTGAAAGATATTGGTGGAATCAACCCTATAGATACAAATTTAATAATTTTTGACTTGGAAGAACACATTCCAAGGTTACCCGCTCAACTCGGATTCCAAATATAAGTTATTGTCTCCGACAAAAACATTTGTCGAACAGTTATTGATGAGGGTGCCTCGACGTGTGTCATGTCTATTACCTGATGGAAAGACATCGACTCTCCTCCTTTGACTGAATCCCACAAAACGCTTAAAGCCTTCAATGGATATGGTTTTAAACCTTACAGTGTCCTCCCTTCGTTGCCTATTACGTTAGAAGGCAAAACGGTCAATGTTGAAGTGGAGGTCTTTGATGCTCCTCTTGATTACAACCTTTTACTTGGTCGTAGATGGATCGATTCCATGCATGCAGTTGTGTCCACTCTTTTTAGTGTCATGTGTTTCCCACATCAAGGAAAAGTAGTTATAGTATACCAATTGGCCTTCTTTCACTCTGATGCATGTACCGACAACGTACCTTTTATTGCAAACCCCCCCCTGGATATGAGAACGTCGGTGTCAGTCTTCTTAAATATTCCTCTTTGATGGGTACTTTCCCCATTCCACCACCTGATGTTCCACATCCGTTTTTTTCCTCGATCAATATGATCTCCACCTCTATTCACGGAACCCCTGTGTCTTATGACCCATGGATGATACCTAACCCCAACAATCATCTTCTTTATGACGACGAAATTCCTTTGATTTTGGTCAAATCCACTTATCAAGCCATTCAATCGACAGCCCCTTCTACCCCCACTCTTGGTGCTTTATCTCCGGATCCATTCCGTGTCATTTTTCCTACAGACGAGATGATTATGTATGTTATGTCTGTGGAAGAAACCCCTTGGGATGATGGACATCATCGTTCCATCCTCTTCCTGGAACAATGCACCATCGAGGGTTACCAACGACTCTCGACCCTGTCGACCATTGTCATATTTTCTACCATTCATGAGTCTACACACGATATGTTCTATGAAGTGAACTTAAGTGATATCTCAACCACCATCCCCCTCGACATATCCATAAAACCAAGAGTTATCGAAAATGTGCATATCAGAGCTTCGTGTTCCCATGACGAAGTTGTCACCTACAAGTCTCTTTTCCAAGAATTTCATGACGTCTTCGCATGGAGCTATGAAGAAATGTCGGGGATTGACCTTGACATTGTGGTTCATGAGATTAAGGCATACTCGGGTGCTAAACCCGTCCAGCAACGACTTCGTCCGATCCACCCACATAAAGAAGCCTCTATCAAGCTTGAAGTTGAGAAACTTCTCAAAGATGACTTTATTTACCCTGTGGCTCTAACTGACTGGGTTTCCAATCTTGTTCTACTTGAAAAGAAACAACGCACAATCCACGTGTGCGTTGATTATAGGAACATTAAAAAATCTTGTCCTAAAGACAACTTTTCTACCCCCTTCGTTGACCAGATCATCGACGATTGTGCCAGAAGTGAAATCTTCTCTCTGATGGATGGTTTCTCTGGATATAATCAAATCAATATCGTACCCGCGGACCAACACAAGACCTCTTTCATTTGTCCTTGGGGCACTTTCGCCTACCGAAAACTTCCATTTGATTTAAGGAATACTGGTGCAACTTTTCAACGTGCTATGTCTTACGCATGTCATGATATAAATCACATTGTGCAGCCATATCTCGATGACTTACCCACTCATTCCATGCACCGTATATATCATCCAATACACCTCTGCGCCATTTTTCTTCGATGTCGATTTTACCATATACGCTTGAATCCCCACAAATGTGTTTTTTGCGTAGAATCCAACCAACTTATGGGATTTATTGTTTCACGACAAGGGATCAGGGTAGATCCTTTGAAGGTTGAGGCGATGCTCAATCTCCCTCCTCCTTCCTCACTTCGCTAGTTACAAAGTTTGCAAGGGAAGGAAAACTTTCTCCATCATTTCATCCCGAACTATGCTGAGCTAACTCTTGGATTTACGCGATTGCTCAAGAAAGGTTTTGAGTTCGTATGGGATACCACTGCCAACAAATATTTCGAAGCTTTGAAACTGTCTTTGACACATACCCCACTACTCTTCCCACCTGATTATGGTCAGGATTATTTCCTTTACCTAACAGCCTCAGACTATACCATCGCTATGGTTCTCATCCAGGAGGATGATTCTCACGATGAACATGTCATCTATTACTTGAGTTAGAGTCTCACGACTACCAAAACCAAGTATTTACATGTTGAAAAACTAGCCTTGGCAGCCGTCCAAGCTGTTCAATGTTTCCGGCACTATATCCTTTCTTACAAGACTACGGTAATTTCTAACTGAAACCCTATGCAGCACATTCTTACACGCCAATTGCAAGGGGGAAAATACTCCAAATGGATCGTAATACTCTAGGAGTTTGACTTAGAATTCGAATGTGATAAGTCCAAGAAATCCTTGGTGTTTGCCGAGTTGATATGCGACCTTCCCTGCTCTGAGATGAAAAATGTAGCAGCAGATTCATTACCCGATGAATCCCTTTTCCTGATTAGTTCCGATGACCTTTGGTATGGAGATATCATCATATATCTCCAAACCCAAAAATTTGGCCCAATTTGTCTAGCACTGATCACCATCGAATACGCTACCAAGCCCGTCAGTATATTTTCCTCGGTGATACTCTTTATCGTCGTGGGATTGACTCCGTTTTTCGACACTGCCTCACGTTTGACGAAGCCGGAAAAGCTCTAAATGACTACCATTCTGGAGCCTGTGGTGGTCACATGTCTGGGTATGCTACTGCCCAGAAGATCTTATGAGCAGGGTATTTTTGGCCTTCTTTATTCAACGATTTTATAATTGTCGTCCAAAAATGCCACGTGTTGAGTCTCAAAATGGTCCTTATTTTCACTCCATTAATTCACTAAAACCTTCAAAATTACTTCCATTTCACCTTCATATCACCTCCACATCATTACATTTACCTCATTATTGG
>JZKD02S0866632.1:240303-273073 GCA_000966675.3 Picea glauca
TTTAGAATAGACAACTTCAATCCTCGCACATATTGTGTTGTGCCTCTAAGCTTACGAGCTCCTGGTTGACATTAAATCGTTGAGAATTTATGTGACATATTTTTCACTCAACACCACGCTTGCCAAACCTTCAACAATAAAATACGATCACACCCTGCTCCTCTACACCTTGTGGTCTCCGTTGGTCCTTTTGTGAAATGGGGTATCGATTTCATGACATGTCACCCTCACTCAGCCAGGGGGGCATGGATACATTATTATAGCCGTAGATTATTTTACAAAATGGGCCGAGGCGATGCAAACATTCAACAATACTGGAAGCACTGCAACATTATTCATATTCAATCAAATCATTGCTCAGTTTGGTGTTCCTCAAGCCATCATTACTGACCATGGTAGCCACTTTAGAAACTTCATGATGTCTGAACTCACTGAAAAGTTGGGTCTTCACCGTGAAAACTCAACACCCTATTACCCATGACAAGCCAATGGCCAATTTGAAGCAATAAACAAAATCCTCATTACCATGCTTCGACGAATGATAGGGATTCACAAAATGAGTTGGCACACGATGTTGTTTTCAGCATTGTAGGATTATTGGACATCCCTTAAGTCTGCTACTGGGTTTACACCATCCCAGTTAGTCTATGGTATAGAAGCCATCTTTCCGATTGAATGTGAGATACCCTCCCTAAAACTAGCCGTTGAACTTCTCCCAAACACTTCTACCGAAGAAGAACATCTGTTGTATCTCATGTAATTAGATGAAACCCATCGCGATGCCACCCTAGTTATAGAAGCCTAGAAGAAACGCATCAAAACCCAATATGACAAACATGTCAAGCCACGTGTTTTCTCCGAATGTGATCTGGTTCTCCTTTACGAACAAGATCGAGATATGCTAGGAGCCAGACAATTTGAAGCGATGTGGTGAGGTCCTTATATCGTAAGATGAGTTTTGGAGAAAGGAGATTACGAGTTGGTGGACTATGATGGTATCCCTTTGAGTGAACCCAAAAACGAGTTGTACTTAAAGAAGTACTATGCTTAAGATCACCTGTGCATGAGTGCTTGTATTTTATTGTATCATACTTTTTGTGTGTAACTTTAGTATGCTTTTTCATTATTTGGTCTCTGCCCTCGACCGCTTATCATGCATTGTGCTTGGTTTCCAGATGTCAGAGTCTTTGCCACCCCACATTGGCTTCACCGATGGCGCTAGCTGTAGTACTCAAAACCTTGCTTCTACTGCATGGGCAATTTACACCCCTACAAATGAACTTATCAGTCTACGAGGTGTGTGCCTTGGTCATGCGACCAATAATATTCTAGAATATAGCACCATCATCGAATTGTTGATTGTTGCTATTTCACTTGATATCCGCCACCTAGTTATACGACTCGATTCACGGCTAGTAGTACTACAATTAAGTAATGTCTATGCTATCCGAAGTCCTACTTTATTACGGGTATATTTATGAATTCGTCTCTTGGAACGTTATTTTGATTATATCAAATATCGGGACATTCCTAGATGTCTAAATACATTGACTGATGCATTAGCTAACTATGTGTTAGATAGACATTTGGGACATTTATAAACCAATCACACATCACATGTGTAACACAACACAAAATAAGCCCGTAGAAGCCGTATATATGTATATAACGATCAAAATTTTTTACAAATTTTTTTTGTCTAAGGATCAAAATCTCAAAATACGAAGCGCATAGCTTCTACAAAATAGCATCACGGATGACGCTTACGATAACACACAACTGCTCAGGCTACCCTACAGTATGGCGCTGGTAACGTCTCGGGATCTCACCAATAGCAATATCCAGGATGTCCATGGTCAACCCCTCCAAGTTATGTTCCACTGCCTCGGAGTCTTCAGCATCCCATCTCGCCACTGGAGCCACTTCTCCTCGCCTTTGAATGGGAGACGTTCCTGGAGGTCGATACAACCCCACATCTGTGTCATCAAAAATAATTTTTTTGATTAGTTCTTGGATAAACATAAAAACATTTCATATGATAAAATTTTCAAAAACATTTAAAAAGAACAAAAATGTATACTTCTTACCTAAGTCACCCCACTGATCATCCTCAGGTAGGGCCAAATCCGGTTCCCCTCGAAAATTCAAACCAACATATGCGTAGTCATCGATCATCAGCATCTGGGGCCTCAACCTGTCAAAAAATGAATCATTATACCTGATTATAGGTCCTGCTATGTGCCACACCATGAGGTTACACGACCTCAGCATCCTCGGATCCTGTGGGGCTGGTAAACCCCAATCAACCTGTAGTCGTAGCAGTGGGACTCTCTCGAGGAATAATGACATCAAAAGTGACCCGTACCCAAACTTCTTCAAGTCACCCTTTCTGCACTTCGTCAATTGTCTCTTCATACTGCAGAGAACTGCATCTGACCAGTTAAAGACCCAAGGCTCTGTGCACTCTATGGCGTATTGGAAATAGCTCTGGAGAGCCATGTGCGGAGCCGCACTCCCAGCCATGTGTGCAATAGTAAACAAGATGGTCCTTAGGGTCAGATCTTGGAACCCCCAAATGGAAACCTTACCCTTGCTTCTCTTTGCCTCAGGGACACAATATTGGTGACAATAATTTCTCATAGGGAGTCCACCACCTCTACCTCTAGTCAAAGTAGCATGGTATCCATGCTGTGACAACCTCGTTAGAAAATATATATCCTCGATATCTAGTGTCAGCATATGGAGTCCCACATGAAATAACTGTTGATCCACATCCCACATGTGGACCAGGTATTCCAACAACCTGAGTTGGGCTCTCATGCCTGAAATCCTTAAAAATTTCAAGATCCCATAGTCCCGGAGGACAGTGACTGTACCCGGGCCATTCCTGGCAATGGCATCATCCTCCTCATGTTCTCTTTCTCTCCATTCCAACATCGTGATGGTCAAACACCTGCAAAAGAGCCATGAGATGGAAGTCAACAACTTGTTCTAAACTCTTGCATAATTTTTATTGAGAAAAACCTCACTTTGAAATCCATTTTTCGGCCCTCGCAGGTGGACATTTTGCACAGTGTGAGATTCTCACAGGTCCCGCATGGCCCACCTGCAAGAATTATTGGGCACATGTTCCGAACCTAAAATGGACTCAAAACCCAAAAAATTGCCAATAAAAACAAAAAATAAACCATAGAAAAGTTAGAGAATCAAGAGATTACCTCGTTGGCTGAAACTGTTTGTCGAATGATCGCTTGTGCCTCCCGCAATCGGGAAAAGAAATTTGGGGGAAAATGAGGTATGTTGGACAAGTTTTTGGGCAAAGTAACAATGAAATGGTAAAAAGTATTTTTCACCCATATTTATTCACTTTTTACTATTTTTTATATTATTTTTATTGCTTTGTTTATATAACCTAATACCCTAATAGACTTGTGAGTATGGTCTTTCGCAGATATAGCTACTTCGAAGTCCGAATGAGGGGGTATGGGTATTTTTTCTTTTTTTCGCATGTACGACTACTTTTTAAGGTTTTTTAGGAAAAACCTCGAGCTCAGCCTTCGTTTGTTCTCGCGCTCGAAAATATATGAGAACTACTGAGTATACTTTTTCTCGTCTTTTCGTACTCGTCGTGGTAACATGAAAACGACGAATGTAAAGGAGTATCCTTTAAGCTCTTTTCACACTCCATAAAAACGAAAAGATTGCTGAGCGATCTTGTTCTTTTCATGCTCGTTAAAGTATTTGAAGAAAACGTTCGACGGGTGATAGTTTATCACTTTTTTAGTCTCGTCGATCTCTTTTACGAAAAAGGAACTAGGAGAGTTCTCTTTAAGTGTTTTTCAGACTCTCAAAACATGAAAAACCCCTGATTTTTCTATCCTTGGACTCGTTAAACAAACATCGAAAGACCTGCAAGGGGACCAAACCACTCCTTCCTAGGGTTCGTTAAATATACTCCGAGGGAATCATCTGAAGGATGAGCTTACATCAACAAGCATATGTTATCCTCCTCAAGCTTGTGTAAAAGTAAAGAGGCACTCGCTAGAAATGGTGGGGGAAATTTTGGGAAAGGGATATGTTTTCGTATTCATATTAATGGCAGTAAGTGTCGCTCTTGAACATGACACCCCCTATTCATCATTTGAATCCAGGTTGGCAAATCCATTTGTCTCTCGTTCGACTTGTTACAAGGTCATATCTTGGGTCATCTTTGAGTCAGTACTGCCAAGTCCTTGTTCGTGTTGTTCATATGCTCAAGAGAAGTTCACACGAGCCCTCTATTGAGTTGGCCATCTGCAGTTGTCCATTTTTACTATGTCGGCCTTCCCTATGTCCGTTTCGACCCGTATTCATACTTTGTTTCACCTTCAAAATCTGTTAGTTATTTCATGTCATTGATGGGGGATACATCAAGGCCCTCCTGTGACGAGTCTTGTTCCATCGACTCCAACTCATTATCCCGAAATGAGGCTTAGGAATCATTTAGTACCTTGGAACCTGCATGCCTTAATGGTAGATCTCTTCGCTTTTGATAGGGGTTTCACATCATTGATACCTAATCGAGAGATTCCTCCAAGTGCTCGACTTCAGCTCATTCATTCTCATTCGTTCAGATTGTACTTCGATACCTTGGGAGTCATTGACATCAATGGTGATTTCCCTCGCACTTGTTAACGGTTTTCATCAATGATCAATAATCAAGTGGTTTCTACCATGTTTGACTTCAGCACATGTAATCACATGGATAGATTTGTACTTTCAGGTGACGGGATTGAAGACCCTGGGTCTCATCTTTTTTATCTAGGCTGTGATGGAGTATGTATGATTTTTATCAACACATAGATCCACTTTGTATGTCATGTGGCTATGTCATTATTCAAGTCTTCTCACATAGATCCACAATGTATTCCTAGTGGCTATGTAGAATTTTGATGACATGGATCCACAGTGTATGATTTGTGGCCATGACCTACATTTATGATTCCATTCATTTGTGATTTGAGCATGGGAATGTCTACCTCAGAACTGGTATTATATTCTACGGATGCTTGGTTGTTTACATGTTTCTGATTAGGTGCGCTCCTTGTTTCTAACACACACATGCATTTTACAAAGTATTTCGGCTGTCATAAGTTCCAACCTCATACTTTGGGGGGCATTCTGTTACACATGATTTTGGTCACTCTGGTAATGTCTCTACAAGTGATGTATTCAGGCTCCCACAAGGACTTTTTTCCTGAGAAAAGTGACGGTTATCTTCTTCCAAAAAGAACATTTTTAAGATGAGTTTGCAGGCTGCCTATATTACAGGGTGCGAAAATCCCTCATTCTCACAGGCAAGCCAAACTTAAGGTGCGAACCTGTTTCGAATCTTGGAAAAGAGAAGAGGTCACGAAGGTTCTAGAAGGGAATCTTCTAGAAAATGAGTTGGCATTCGCATGGTTGGCATCCTACTGACTTCTCAGATTTAGTGGGATTATCCTCATCCATTTAACCATCTCTCCTTCTCCTATATATTGAAAGGTTTCTCATGGAAAAGGTGAAGCAAGATTGAATGAAGAATTGGTGAAAGAATTGTGTGAAGAACCCTGTTTGGACAGAAGCTTGAAGACTCTATTTGGTCTATCAAGTTGTATTTGATATTCTTCATGCAAATGTAGAGAAAGTGTGTGTGTTTGAACCAAGGGTCACTGAAAGGAATCTTGCGACATCAAGGCGATTAGGTTGTATCTTCTACTTTCATTTAATATAATACAGTGGCATGTCCCTTTCCCATAAAATCACTCTTATTTTATTACGTAACTCCTTGATCATATGCATAGTTTGACATTGAATATACTTTTCTATATTCACTTTGGTTGGTTTGTGTTGTCTTGGACCTAATTTCACAAGAGCACCAGAGAAAAGTAGGGACAATAGAGACCTAAGAAAGTGATATAAAGTTATGTCACTCATTCCTTCTTATTAGTAGATTCAATGACTGCAACTTAGGGAAAGAGTCGTGTCCTGTCCTGTTTTGTTCTAGATCCAGGTGGATCTAGGGAGATTTGTTAGTGTCCGCACCTATCGACTTATCTGATAACAAAGGTGAGAAAAAAGGGTGGCACATGGCCCCATTTTATACCTATCTTGCACCATTATGACTATTCAGATGGAAATGGACTTGGAATGCCTGTGGCCACACAATTTGGAAGGATAGGGCACTGGTCTTGGGGATGCTCCTCAGAGCGACATGTGGTACACCATATGTGATCACACATGTCTTTATTCTTCTCCATGTCTTGCAGTTGCATCATTGGTTTGGCGAGTTGCGACTAAACCTAAGCCAAGATGACTGATGTCTTTTCATGTCTAGGTGTAGCCTCCAAGCGCATCGTTAATGCGACTTCCTCTGCCTAAGTCGTTACCTTTTGTTGGGTGAGTGAGACTCAGATATGGGGGAGTAATCACACAATGAACCATTCTTTGTGCTACACGTCTTGGATTTGGACCATCATCCTATCTAATAATATTTTAAACTATTGGTCATAGTCCTAGATGATTTCTCCTTTTGTCTATTTGATATCCTTGATTTCTGTAATGCATTTGGATTCCGACTTAGGAGTTTGAAACTCCCTAAGTAGATCCCACTTAATCTCTTCTAGGGACCTTTCCTGTCCCACTGACACAATAGCCTTATACTTCATGTACCACATCAAGGTTTGTCCCTGAATGTGGTCTCTAGTTACACGATTTTAGTTGCTTCATTTGTAATTCTCTTTACAGAACAGATTACTTCACAAGTAAACCAGTGTTTCTTTGTATCATCCTTACCTATTTTGTTGAATATGGGTAGTCTCAATGTACTATCTTGATTCTCCAACTTCAAACTTGAGATAGTTCCACTTCTTTGATTGTTAGGGGCTTGAATTTTCCACACCACTATTTCCTGGGGTAAAGTATTTTTGACTTCACCTTTTTCTTCACTCGTCTCTTCGCTTCTCTCTTCTTCTTCTCTTTCTTCTTCTCCAATTTCTTCATTATTTGTTGTGTTTTCTTGTTGAATAAAAATGTGCAAGGGGGGTGATGCAAAGGGATGGTAGGTTCATCTTCTTATAAAACTTCTGACGAGGTGATTGAGAGAGTTATCTACTTACATATGCACAAGACCATCTACTATTATCAATTTGCTCCCCCACCACTAGGGGAGCTTCCATATTCCTCTTCTTTTGGCACACCAACACTCTTCTCCATAATTTCCTGTCCTATCTACGCACCACAAATGTGTTCTCTATCTCCTGGGATGACATGTGCACTACAAATCCATGCTTTGTATCTCGGTCCAATTTGTGCATTGCAGCTTTACACGTAATCACCATCTCCAAACAATTCACCACTTCTCTGTGTGGCATTCTCTCTTCTTATTAGCACACCACTTCTCTACACTTCATATTCCTTTAAGGTTGTGGCACTATGAAATAACCAATGGGTGCAGACTTCGTCACCTAGGTCCATTGTAGTCTAATTGGTTAGGATACTTGACTCTCACCTGAGAGACCTAGGTTCAAGTCCTAACAACAGAACCATTTGTTGGGCGTTTTGATCCACACTTGCACACATCCTTCTTAATGATGGGGAGTTTAGACCTAGGGTTAATCCAGAGTTTTCCAACAAAACCCCCAATTCACTGGAAAATCAATCCTCAGCCAAGGTCAAGGAGGGTATCACTTGAGAGGCAGAGAGGATCATAGAGACCATAAGGTCTTGTGAAAGGGATGAAGGTTAAACACACAAAAAACCATCAGGATTGGCATCCATGCAGCTCATATCTGACAGATTATGAGGACTAAGCATTACAATAATATACACACATATTCAACTCATACATAATAGACACTGAATGGATCAGAACTATCACATCTTTATTACTAGAGCCATTCAATCACAACAAAGATATATGTTTCGCAAGAGAGATACATATGAAATCCATAGAACTTCACATCTTCTCTATCTGGAGACTCAAAGTTGCAATATACTGTGCAATGCACCTTTTCTCAACACTTAGACACATACAAACATAAAAATATATTCAAATTATTACAACACTATAACAGTCTTAGAGCGAGCTTGATACTGAAGACTCAATGAACTATTTTCCTCAACATATCACTAGTCTCACCGGCTAACCCTATCTGTGATATTAGTGCTTCCTTTTATAGATTTTGCTAATGGGGAGCGTTGTCTCTTTATACTCTACTCCACTCATTTGCCTGAAAAAACTGCCTCACATGCTTCTGGTGTCTGCCAATGCTCCATATACACTTTTTGTATCAATGGTAATCTTAACATGTTGTCCAACTCATCCTCTGATTGTCACACATCCTCGTATGTTGTTGGTAGTAATCATGTGGGGATATTTCCCGATGATTCCTTTCTTCATTTCAGCAAGCATCTTTTTGGTTTCCGATGCAATTGACAAAAAATGGACCGACGCGCACTTGGTAGATTGTAATCTTGGTGCACAACTAAAAAACTTGATCTGATGCACAATCTATGTCCTTTGGCACACACAAAACTAAACCCAAAATTTTGGGTTCCAACAGTTTTCACATGTCTTGATGAAGAAGGGAGTTCAAGGATAGTACAAGTTGTTCCAAGGCCTATATCTATTCGAGAGATTTCATGATTGCAACTAAAAATAATTTTTAGAAAAGTGTGCCAGATATATGCAACCCATATGGAAGATCCAATGAAGGATAAATAGACAGGTCTTGAATATTATCCAAACTTGAAGAAGATTGAAGATGTGTTTGAGGAATTTCCAGGATTTCCACCAAAGAGGGATATATATTTCTCTATTGACTTAATTTCCATAGTTTCCTCAGTGTCCAAGACTCCCTACAGAATAAGCAGGCTAGAGCTAAAAGAGTTGCAAATGAAACTAGAAGAGTTGTTAAAGAAAGGCTACATATGCCCAAGTGTTTCTCCTTGGGGTGACCCAATTATTTTTGTCAAGAAAACATATGGAACGCTGAGGTTTTGTATCGACTTTAGACAGATGAACAAGGCTACAGTAAAAAATAACTATCCTTTTCCAAGGATTGACGATCTTTTTGATTAGATGAAAGGAGAAAATATATTCTCCAAGATTGACTTGAGGTCAAGATATCATCAAGTTAGAATCAATTAACAAGACACCATCAAAACAACCTTTCAGACAAGGTATGGACACTATGAATTTGTAGTCGTGTCTTTTGGGTTGAAAAATGCATCAACTACATTTATGTGTTTAATGAATGGGGTGTTCAAATATTTCCTAGACATGCTTGTCCTTGTATTCTCATATGATATACTTATCTATTTCGATACAGAGGAGGAGCATGAGAAACATTTCAGGATGGTGCTACATGTGTTAAGAGAGCACCAATTGTATTCCAAATTGAGTAAATTTACTTTTTATCAAAAGTAGATCCATTATTTGGGTCACATTATTTCAGAAGATGACATAACAGTGGATCCAAAAAATATTGAAGCAATCAAAAGTTGGCCAGCACCAAGAAATATTTCAAAGGTTAGATCATTTATGGGTCTAGATGGTTACTATAGGAGGCTCATTGTGGGGTTCTCCAAGATTTCACACCCAGTAAGCTCTTTGCAAAATAAAGGAGTAAATTTTGAATGGAGTGCTAAGTGTGAAGAAAATTTCTAGTGGTTAAAGGATTTGCTAACCAAATTTCCTAGGAAAACAAGGAAACATGATTCCATAATGGTAGTGGTGGACATGCTTACAAAGGTTTCACATTTCATTATGATAAAATTAACTCATAAGGCAACCAATATTGCAGAAATTTACATGAGAGAAATTGCTAGGCTACATGGTGTGCCTAAGGCAATAGTGTCAGACTGATATCCCAAGTTCACTTCCAATTTTTGGGAGGTTTTTTTTTAAGGGATTTGGGACAAATTAGAATTTCAGTAAATCATATTACCTAGAGTCAGATGAGAAGATAGAGAGAATTAATCAGATAATTGAGGATATGTAGAGAATGTATGTAATGGAAAATCCTTATAGGTGGGAGGACTATATCCATTTAGTTGAGTTTTCCTACAATAATGAGTATCATGAATCATTGAAGATGAGCTTGTTTGAAGCATTATATGGTATACAATGCAACACACTAGTAAGTTGGGATAACCCAGTAGACATAGCCATGATTGGGCCAAAATTGTTTAGGGAAATGGAAGAACAGATGGTAAAGATCAGATAGGATTTGAAAGTTGCACAAGATAGGAAAAAGACTTATGTCTATAAAATAAGAACAAATATAGAATTCAAAGTGGGATAGCATGTGTTTTTAAAAGTTAAAGCGAAGAGAAGCTTGTTGAAATTGAGAAATTGCCCAATGTTGGCAGTGAGATATTGTGGGTCTTTTGAGGTCTTAGAAAATATAGGACTAGTTTCATATAGTCTAGCATTACCTGCATCCATTAGAATTCATAATGTGTTCCATGGGTCTTTATTAAAAAAGTATGTACCTGATCCTAATCATGTGATTGATTGAAATGTGATCCAAGTGGATCATGAAGGGGATTTCCAAGTGGAACCAATGCACATCCTGGATCAAAAAGTCAAAGTACTTAGGAACAAAGCCATCAACTTGTTAAAGGTTTAATACACCTACTACAATCCCGAAGACACTACACGGGAGCACGAGGAAGCCATGCAGGAATCATACCGACAACTGTTTGTAGATTTTGAAGAAAATTGAATGTACATTGTACATAAGCGAATGAAGACTCCATTTTGGAAGTTAGAGTTCATGGAACCACAAATTTGATATTTCCTGTCCAACCATTGTGTGGGTTGAGGGGAAAAGAGAGTTGTTGGTTGGAATTTCTGATGTGATTATCAATTATCCTTTCCCACACAATGGTTGGACAGGAAATATCCAACCCACAACCCACACAATGCTGGTTGGAAAAATGATGCATTTAAATCCTTATTTATGTGGTTGAATGTTGTTGTATGTTATTTAGTTGTTGCTATGCACAGTTAAGCAATTGCAATTACATTTTTTATTAGTATGGATAGTTGCATGAGCTTGAATGTCATGTTGTGTATATTATTTTTGCATTTAGAATTGGTATCAATTTTTTTTTTTTGGTTGTTTTAGCAAGGGACATGACCCAGATGGGGCCTGGTTACGTTACAATTAATATCATTTACAAGAATGATAGCTCTTTTCTTTGGGGTTATAGTGCTTGTTAGCACATTCTTATATTGATTGAGAACTTGTTTGTGGTTTAAAATCTTAGTGAGGAATCCCTAGAAGCATTACAGGAATTTGGAAACCTATACTCTTTTTCGATCTCAGTGTGTAACTACTTTGATTAGGGCTTGTTTGGTTTTATATAATAGTTAGTACATTTTTTTGTTGAATGAAAAACTATTTGTGGTTTAAAATATTAGCATGAAAGACTTAGATGAATCATGGGCATGGGGATCTTATGTCTATGGATTCAATCTCTAAACTTTCATTGGGCATGGGGATCTTGTGTCTATGGATTCAATCTCTAAACTTTCGTTTTACATTTTCCATGTAATATTATTTAGTTAATTATTGTACTAAATGTTGATGGAAGAAGATAAAACTTTAGTGAAAAGTTATTTGGTATGGATTCAATCTCTAAACTTTTGTTTTACATTTTCCATGTAATATTCTTTAATTAATTATTATACTAAATGTTGTTGGAAGAAGATAAAACTTTAGTGAAAAATTATTTGGTATGCACATTTGTTGTTTGGTTTATATTGCATGGAGTTTGGATCCCTTAATTTCTTTAGTTGGTAGAAGTGAATCAAATTCCTTTAGTGAACTTGTTTCATCATAAAAGTCTTTTTGTATTACATGTCCCTTTTCTAGAGATCTTATATGCTTTCAATCATCTATTAATTTTAAAATCAAGAAGGGTTTGTCACCAACTCCAACAAAACTCACATATGTAATGTTTTTCATTAAACTAGAAGCCTTGCATTCTAGCTTATTAGTCCCTATCGTAGGCGTAGAGAGACTATAGCGATCGATAAATCGTTGACTTCATATTAGTATGTCCTTTGACCACAAATATTTCCATATTATCTATTGTTGGAACCAAGGAACTGAAAACATCGATTTTTATATAAGAAAAGTACTATATTTGTCATGATATGATTGGACAAGGGATTGGAGGTCCTATTTCCGGCTTCGTTATTCCCAATGTTATATATGTTGGCATATCCAAAGTATTTGATCGTATATGGTCTTTTTTGAATCATATATTTTGTTATGCATTCATCGATGGTGGATTAATGCTAGCATTAATTCGAATGTCTGGTTTAGCATTTTATGCTAGGTAAATTTATGGCAATGTTAGATATGGAGGCATATCCAAAATTTGGATTTCCAAAACATTATGTGGTGTTCGAACTATTGTTACAAAAAATATAAATTTTCTTTTTGGGATACGTCAAAGTCCTGCCACATTGAATTTTTTTCTTAAATGTTTACAATGCATTTTTGACAGACTTAAATGTTTACCTAACAGGCTTGGTAGTGTTGAATGGTTACTTAACAAGCTTGTTACAAGACATTTTCTTCTGTTTTTAAAATTTTTATGCTCCAGCAACGTTGCTAGTTCGGTGGTCCATGCTTGCTTTTTGCATGCCAGTGATTTCTTATTTTCATGTTGTCATTGTTCTTGCTTGCCTATTCATGCTGTTGTAGTTTGGACATTTGGGTTTCTGCAATCGCGATTGGAACAACATCATTCCTGGGGGGGGGTTGTTATTTGCTTCTTTCTTGGTTGTATGCTATTTATTGTTGCTTGATTCGACTTTGTAGGGTACCGGTCCTGTGCCTGCAGTTGGGCCTTTTAGTGCTTCTTAGCTGGGTTCTTGTTTGGGCAAGGTTTTCAAATGTTGGGATGTTGCATCTGTGGTTGGATCTTTGGTCACATTTTGTTTTGCACTGCAGTTTTCATAGAATACTATTAAGATAAAATAATAGACTAAAGAATTGCAAGCAATGTAAATTGCATCTGTTACGTGTTAAAGCAAAGTTTGTTGGCCTCAAAATATATTTTATGGCTGCCGATGCTTTTTACATGGATTATGTGTTACTATGGTTTTTTAGTTATGACAATGTCTTTTGCTATGTGGGAGATATAGTTGTTCTCTCCCTTTTACTTTTCTGTTGTAAACTGCATTTGACTCTAGTTTTTCACGTTTATGTGGTCATTTCGAGTGACTATCATTCGGTTGCATAGTTGGCCACTTTTATGGAGGCAACTTCACGAATAGGTTATATCGGACTATGAAAGGTCGTGTTCGGTGTATACATTAGCTTTCCTGAATTAGTTTTCTTTAAAAGAATCCTAGGTAGAAGAGAATGCAATTTATGAAATTATAGGTTTCCTGGACCGTGGAGCCGTCATCCCATACTTAGCCAATTTTTGCATCGCAGGTTGACGGGGTAGGTGGCTGGAAATTGACAATCGGAGAGTTTCACGATATACAAATTGACAATCGGTCAGCAGTGATATTTTCGCGATCATTCTGACCGACCGCAGTTGGGTTCCATACTGAGCCAGTATTATGGACGCGCCTTCACGGATAGGTTGTATCGAACTATGGTGTGTACATTAACATTTCTGAATTAGTTTTCTTTAACAACAGAGCTCCTAGACATAAAACATTGAAATTTATCAAATTATAGGTTTCCTGGACAACATTGATTAAACATAGGAAATATGTAATTTTATAGAGTAGATATATATAGCCTGCACAGAGCCATCATCCCATACTTAATCAATTTTTGCATCGCATGTTGTCAGGGTAGGCGGCTGAAAATTGACAATCGGACACTTCAACGATATAGAAATTGACAATCAGACTTGCAGACTATTTGAATTTGAAGGTCGTCATGTCCAAAAAAGTTAACATTGTCGAAATAGTTTACTTTACGTGCGTTTTACATACCCTGGTGGACAAAAAACACACAAAAAAAATAGTGAGCATTTTTTGGATCGCGGGTTCTTGGGATGGCGGGCTTTAGGTTCCATCCCTATTGTTTCGTGTCCTACAAATAGCACAGACAGTTCCACAATATACAAAATGAAAATCAGGCTTGTGCACTATTTGAATTTTAGGGGCTCCTGCAAAACAACTATCATTCTCGAATTACTTTTCTTTGCGTACGTTTTACATATGCTCGTGAACAAAAACAGAACAATAGTAGTAACGTCTATTACATAGGGCTCCATCCCCGCTACCTTCTGCGCTTCCCAATACACATTAAATATGCTTTGAAAAGTTAGAACTGAGCAGACAGGTTCAAAAATATGGGCTTTAATAACTGGAAAGCTCGAGGACATCTCCAATTAAAATGAACAGACATGAAAATATTATGGGATCTGGTAATTTGTTTTTGCCTGCATTTTAAATTTGCGATTTTTTTTTCCCTTGTGCAGTTTTAGTTTTCTTCAAAGCTTTAGCATAATTCACGAACATGTCGGCGACAGAGACCTTGATGTCATGTCCCTCTTTAATATTGTGAATTTCAAAATGATGGGCTTTAATAACTGGAGGACATCTCCCATTAAAATGAATAGACAAGCGAATATTATGGGATCTGTTAATTTCTTTTTGCCTACATTTTCAATTTGCGAAATACTTTTTATTTCATTTTTTGCTTGTGTAGTTTTAGTTTTCTTAAAAGCTTCGGAAAAGTTCACGAATGTGTCACCCACAGAGGCCTTGACGTCATGTCCCTCTTTAATATTGTGCATATCTTAGATGTCATATTTCAGAATCTACTCGGATATAGGAATTTTAATACGTGCTGGTAGTCACTATTGAGTGTACATATTCAAAAAGATTGGCATTAGTTAGTGAAAATATCGAGAACATATGTCATTAAAACGAATCAACACAAAATCTATGGCAGACCATCCATCCTTGCTTTTAAATACTTATTGTCATTTCTCTCTATGATCAAAGAGTTGTGCTTTAGGGTGCCTTCGTTCTAATGTTCCTAGTCATGCACATGTAATACAACTTAGAGATGTGATTGACGAGCAGATGAAAGAATAGAGCCTATTTTTATGTGACATGAGCTTTGAGTAAAAAAAAACTCTGTTATAGAAAGAGAAACTCAGAGAGGATGAAAAAAACAAAACAAGTATGTTCTGGTTGTTGTTCTCCCTGTGTTCGATGCTTTGGTTCATTGAAAATGATGGCTGGAGATTTGTTGGTTGAACTTCTTTGTTTTATTGCTGGGAATTGTAATGGATTTTGAGGTCGGGTGAAAAATAGTTCTTCGTTTAAGTATATAGCTTCTTCCAACAACATAGATTTGACAACTGTATCGAGTTGTACAGATTGCACAAGTATTTGTCTACCTCAGAGGCGGGTAGTAGAAACTGTATGGGTGAATAAAATGACATATTATCACTGCAAAAGTTTCTATTTCATAGTATGATGACCTGCATGTGGGTCTGGTAGCCGACTTGAAAAAAATCTATGTTCTTTGTGAAAGTTTGTTCGGTTTCCTCTGGATGTAGTTGCAGACTCTACATATTTGGCGTCACCTTTGAACATTCCACACCTTTCTGTGGGCCGCCATATCTCCATGGCTATGAAGAAAGATATATTCTGATGCCATCTGCAGCATTTGATACACTTGCCAGACATGTTGTAGTGCATTCTGCAGCATTTGATGCACTTGCCACACCTCTACTGCCCGAATAAGTTATGTACCTCAACAGAGTTTCTTTTTGCATATGGGTTGGACATTCCTTCCAATTTACTATAATAAAGAAAAGAAGTTCCACATACAAATCCTCAGGCAAGCTTCTCAACCAAACAAATGATCGAATATAGGGAGAATACCAGTCACTATGTACTTGAATTATTTTCCATTGCTTTAGCTGTTGTGACATAGAACGACTCCTTCCACTTTGAAATCGGCCTGAATGGCATTTGTAAGTTGTCTCGGATGTCAAGGAACAAGAACATTGCAAGCAAAGCACCTTAAACCCCAACTTTTCGACAACAGAGGGAAATTAATACTTGACAAAGAATGGAATGTTGAATGAATAGGCATTGCAAGAAGGCCATATCTGGAAGAGATAAGATATTCAAAAAAGTGGTATAGATGTACTTGGCAACACCGATTAAGTACAAAACTGTGAAGAAGCTTCATCAATGTGCATATTTTAAATTGGTTGACGGCAGGCGAAATCACAATCGCTGTCGAAAATAGCCTCGACTGTATTTTGTAACCCACCTTATTTGAATATAGAATAATTTTGGTTTATTTTTTAATAGTATTTTCCAATTTCTGGTATTTGTTTTAATTATATTTTCTACCTTCTTCCCCTGTGTGGTTAAACATGAAACACAAGGTTTTGTTTCTGTTGTCCAGTACTTCAATCTAAATAAAACCTGGCATGTTCTTTGTTTACATTTTTCATGTAAGAATAACTTTTCATAGGCCATACTTATGTGGCGGAGGCCCTGTATTTAAAGAAAGAAATTGGAGGACTCGTCCTGCTCCCATTCTTCGGGTTCCGTGAATAGAATTAATAATGAGTAACGACAAGGCAGATGAACTATTGATGCAATGCTCCTGTGAAGTTTGTTGGATATATTGCAGCTTCTTCTATTTGATAATATCTGTGCATATACACTAATATCAGTAGTATCGGAATAAATACAAAAAAACTTCCTCTTCAACAAATGTTAGGCAATTATGTTTGGGTTTGTGGTATTAAAAAACTATGTCCATTGTTCCGTCATATACATCTTCTAGCCTAAGAACTTCCGTAATCTGCAATTTATGCTTTAATTACTTAAAAGTCACACCAAATTTTGATTGCATTTAATTTAATTTAGATATTGATGTTTATGGAGAGCCGACATTTGTTGATCTCATTGCAACAAATACAAGATGAATAGATAATAAGGAGTTTATGTCATTGAGACCACAATGCAAATCCATGTTTCTTGTTGCGCTATGTACATGTTGCAGTCAAAATTTTTGAGGTTCCAACAAAATTTGCAAGATGAAAAGAATCTTGTAGATTGGGAGATCATTTTCATTTGAAACAACCAATCCATTAATATATATTATTATGAATACTATTAAGATAAATATGAAAACTTTGTTCATTGATAGATGCTAGTATGAAAAATATTGAAATAGATATCATAACTTTGTCTTGGCCAATACTTGCCCAGTTATCTGGGCACTAGGCCCCGGGTTCATTGTACCCAACACCTATGTCCCATGTTTCATCATATACATGTTGCAGCAAAACAACATCAGTGATTTGTTCCTTTCCATACTTGGAAAATTTTATGCCTGTCGCTGCGGGGCTGGGGCTTGGGAACCCAACTGCTTATCATTCCGCAATATACATCTTGCACTGAAAAGATATGTGATCTACAATTTCAACACGGGTTCCTTGTAAACATTGACTTCGTTCAAAGTATCTATTGCTACTTTCCATCCCTAGCAACTTCGCATCCTTCCTGATATACACCAACAATGCTCTTACTAGTGACAAGTGGACAAAGTGATACGAAAGATACCTCCGTCATCTGCAATTCATGCTTTAACATATTCATCTATATCCTTGCATGACGGATCCGACTGAGCGTTGTTCCTTTCCATACTTAGCCAATTTTATGCCTGCCACTGCGGGGCCGGCGCTTGCGAACCGTGATGTTTTTCTGTGAGATACTTAGTTCTTTTTCCCTTCTCTTGTTCCTGTATATTATCTACAATTCCACTACCAACACCTCCATCCTTTTTCCATTATTTTATTCCCATGTATTATGGGACTATAAAATATGGACATGATATTCTATAAAGCACGCACAAATTCCACATTCCATACCTAGCGATATTTTCGATCGCGGGTTCTTGGGCGTGAAGGCGAGCTAAAAAATGGTTCTCCATTGTTCTGTAGCCTACAAATAGCACCCACAATTCCATGATATACAAATTGACAAGCGAATCTGCAGACTGGCTGAGTCAAGATTGCAGTTCTATTGTTCTGTGTCCTTCAAACAACACTCCCAGTTCCACGATATAGAAATTGACACACTGAATGCAAAAATGGCGGAGTGAAGATTGCCATTGTTTACAGATGTCAATCCCTATGAAGTATCTAAAATTATCTAAAAATTTATTTATAATACTAAATTAGCACTTATTAGTGACAACTGGACACAGAGGTATGAAACAGTTGGAATTGCAGTCTCCGCAATATACAAATTGACTACCGGACATCGTCTGCTCTTCCATCTTACAGATTATGCATTCAAATGTTTGGAGCAATACAATTAGAAGGTCTGGGCCTCGTCTCCTCTGCGGATACCTTCTCAGCCTGTTTTGGATCCTCCTTTTGGCGGGTTCACAAAATATGCAGCTCCAACGTTGGCGGGTTGGCATATCTTTATTTCCATCTATACAATCAGACGACAAATCCAACCGATCATTGTTGCTTTCGATACTTGGAAAATTTTATGTCCAGGGTTGCCGCGTTGGGACCAATTTTAGTTCCATCTATATCCTCACATAGAGAATTGAATCAACAACTATTCCTTTTCATACCTACCAACATTTCTGATCACGGGTTATTGGGCGGGCGGTCTCAAAATTGGCCCTCCATTGTTGCGTGTGTTACAAATAGAACCCAAAATTCTGCGATATACAAATTGAGAAGCGGAGCTGCGGACTGACTGACTCGACATTGCACTTCTCTTGTTCTATGTCCTCCAAATAGTCCTTCAAGTTTCACAATATACAAATTCACACACGGAATGCAATGCTGGCGAGGTGGATATTGCCATTGTTTATGGATACTAATCCCTATGAAGTATTTAACAGAATATAAAATATTATTTTCAATGCTAAATTACCTCTTAGTACTGAAAATTGGACACAGGTGCGGGTCTGACATCATCCGCTCTTCCGTGTTACAAATTATGCATTCAAATTATTTACTCCGGTCCTCCGCAATATACAAATTGACTACCGGGTTCACATCTTGTATTCAAAAGGTCTCATCTTGTAGCTTGCATTGAGGAGAGTTGGGTAGGCTCCTCACCATCTGATGTCCTATAGGGGATACTCCAAGTGTGGCCACCCATCCTATATCATTGTATGGCCTACATATGATCGTAATATGGGATACCACTCTATGAAGGTCCCTTGGATGGTATCCACCTGACGAAGTGCTCCCATGCCCATATCTATAATAAACTAGCACATACAAGCTCCTTCCCTCTGCCCTCCACATAGGCATAGATCCTCATATATCTGTGCCTATAATATATACCCTAAAGCATATTTATATGGGTGCTTATGCATCTATCTAATCAATGAAAATGTTACCTTAGGAATCAGGTTCCCAGAATGACTGCTCATTGCATAACATACCATGGCTACAAGCACCCTAAATCTCCCTGATCTACAATTCCACCGCCGACTCCTTTCTCCTTTTCCCCTTTTCTTCTTCCCCTGTATTATGGATCTCATTATCTCCATGTATATAATCACACCTTAGGAAATTTTATGTCCATGGTTGTTGGGTTGGCAATCTACAATTCTATCGCGTGCTCCTCGAACTCGCAAGATTCATTGTACCACGGTTGAAAAATGTGCTTCCTAATATACATTTTATATGCTCTTACTAATGACTCTTACAAGTGACAGCTGGACACAGAAATACGAATCAGTTCGCATCCAACCATTTGAAACATAGAAATTGACTACTGGGTTCTGACATCGTCCCCTCTTCCGTGTTACAGATTGTGCATTCAAATGTTCCTAATAATACAATTTGAACATCCGAACCTCTGACCATATTTTGGATCCTCCTGTTCACGGATTCAAAAAATCTCAAATTCTTAGTCAGTGTTTCATGTTAGCGCATTTGAAGTCTGCTGCTTCTTCTTCCCTGATATGCATATTGCACTCACAATTTCCGTGATTTACATTTCCACCGAAGACTCATTGGTCCTTTTTCCTTTTTATTCTTCCCTTCTTTTATCGCTTTGTGGTTATATACATAGTCGCCTTTCTATAAACACAGGTTCCAGCGTTGGCGGGTTGAGATATCTTTATCTCCATCTATATAATCACATGACTCCTCCGACCGACCACTATTGCTCTCCATACTTAGCCAATTTTATCACCACGGTTGGCAAGTTACGCGTATTGCAATGAAAAATTTCCGAGACATACAACTTGACCCTGGCGCCCTCACCTTCAACAGTTGTACCTTGCAACCATATTTTGTAGCAATTTTTTTCCCCTGCCCGTGACCTCCGTACTTTCTTGCTATGCAATTAGAAACCTTTGATGCTAATAGGTTACCATGCAGGAACCATCAACATTGTAATTAATAGGCGAAAAACTCGAGGAGATATCCCATTATTACGCATTAAATCAAGATGTGTAGAAACTTATTTTGTCCCTTTCGATTGTTCATCTCCAACACGCGTCCTCGTGTTGGGCCGCTCAAGAAATCTGCAATGCTTAATTGCTCATTGCAATATCCACCATGTTCACATTTCTATATATGTAATTAGTAGTGTTTAATGTTAACAACGCACCATGCAACAACTGTTCAGATTGTCATTAATCAACGAAATTCTCAAGGACATCTCCCAGTCACACGCTTTCGACCAAAATTTGCGCAGGGTTATATTAGCCCTTCCAACCTTTCATTTCATTCATCGTCTGGAACAAATAAATGTCTTTGTAGACCTATGGCAGTGGGTCGACATCATTTTTGTGGAGATACAGTAAATATGTTCGGAGAAGAGGACCAAAGGTTCCAGTGGTCTAGGGCATACTTTTACTATTCATCTTGTTCCGCCCAGAACAAAGTGATTTGGACCTCCGGAATCGCTTGTGCAGGCTGCGTCCCTGAGGTTTTTGACTATAAGGAGGTGGTCTCTTGGTGCACCGAAAAATATATTCCAAGCCAAAGAATTATTCTACTGTGCGACCATTCTCCTATTTCTTTGTCACGTCAACTCTTCCGCGAGATGTTGAAATTTCCTAAACCAACATTAACTTTTAGAGGACAAGACTGCAAGCAGTTTCTAGAAAAACATCATAATGGGTTGGACATCTTAGCCAACATCCTCAAAGACCTGACAATAGTTCTTGAAGATATCACAAGGCTCCAGGTAAGTTCCTTTAGAAATCCATTCAGGAAAATTGCTTGGTTGTTTACAAGAATAACGGGACAGGCATCCACAACAAGCATTTCCCATATAATTATTTATATTTTGTATTTCATAGTCAAGGAACAATACATTTTCGATCGGGGAAAGCTAATATCCATTGAAGTATGTTTCCAGTTGTCATGATTGAAAGAATCGAATAAATTTTATATGTCATCCTACTTGATTTTCACAATTGTGTATCGCTGGCCATTTCCAAAACTTTCTCTTTCCAATAAAATAAATTGTGGATTTGACCCAGTAACATTTTGGCACAACGCCCTATGGAGACACAAGACCTCCCATTGTTTTTATGAAGTTTTTGATGGCTTTGTCTCAGTTTTCAAAGATTTACTGTTAGGCAAGGATGCTCCATGGATGTTTGGCCACGTAAGCAAGTTTTTGAACAAGAAGGCACACTTGAGCAAAAGGAAAATCACAGTCTCTTCATGGTCTTTGGGTATAAGGAAAATCCTGCCTTCCTTCCATGCCACATCACAGACAAGATGTTTGTTGCAGAAATAGCAAGGCAATACAACCACTGGTTGCATTTTTTCCATGACAAGAAAAAAAAACAGAGCATTCCTCTACCCTGGAAAGTCGGAGACTTCGTGTGCAGAAACATCAACAAGATTGACGAGTTTTCCGCCCATTTCAATAAATTGAACCTAACGTACGCTAAAAGGCTAAAAGGGTTCGAACCCAATAGCATTTTTGGAGAACATTTACTGGGTGTTGGCTTTAACACCTCTTTTATCCATAGACACTTGACCCAAGACAGGGACAGTGTCGAAAACAATCTTGCTTCTGCCCATTGCGACATAGAGACATTGCAAAGCGCAACTGAATTGTATAGACAACATGGTAAAGTATCTGGTGAGAAGAGTACCCAGTCCCCCACCAGCACTCCCAAGAGAATGACACCACGAAGCGTCGCTTTGATGGTCCATCCCAACAAGAAAGTAACCCAGAAATCTTCGAACGGAGGAGGAGATAAGAACCCTCCTTGCATAAATATTGATAGTTCTCAAAAATTTCCACTAACGAAGAAGAGAAAAAACAATGCAGGCCACGCAGAGGAACCCAAAATTGACAGTGGAAAACTGCAAATTGAAATTGAAGCTGAGCAAATGCAAAAAATTGGGTCGTCTGCAGTGGACATATCTGACACCAAATTTTTTGACATAGATGAATCCTTCGTAATCAAGAGCGCTATTTTTGACAACCAATCTAAAAGTATGGTCATTGAAAAGAGAGATGTAAAAAACAGGAAAGGAAAATCTCGAATAGAGATTGACTTTAGCCAAATGACCCCGTCCAAAATCTGTTCATTTCACCAGGTAACCAGTGACATTCTTCGTGATTCCATTGGAGGAATGGAGACAAATTATGCCAATCTGAAACACTGCCTCAATGAATTTGAACAGGCTTTCATTGCAACACCAGAATTTTCCAATCCTTTGGAAAAAATTGTTCCTTCTACCACTGCAACGAAGTTGAAAGTATCCTCTACCCTCCTTGCATGTTCCAGAGCCCTTGTAGAGAACAACATAAACAAAAGAATGCAGCTAGTTACTAAAGCCCGTGAAACATCGCAAAATTTAGTTTCCTTCGGAAAGAAGGCCAATGATTTGCTTGAACATTTGGAGGCGAATTTAAAAAATGAACAGCTTTCCTGTCATCAGGTGCTGGACCCTTTTTCCAACTATGCCCTGAACACATCAGAACTAAAAATAAGACAAGAGAAACTCCCCTCCCCAAAGTGCACCAAAAAAGTAAAAGCGTGCTGGAAAAAAACAATTGAGAACCTGCACCTCATTGTCAAATCATGTAAACAAGTCATATCAGAAAAGGAAAATTTATTCACAAGCCTGCTCCAGATGGACTTAGTCGGAACTACCAACGAGGTTCAAGATCCAATCTTAATTCTCAAATCCTTGTCATTCACCAAAGAAGCGTTCCAGGAACAAGTTGATATTTTAAAGGGGTTGTCTTTCAAAAAGTTTTATGACATACTTGAACATCATCTCGATGAGCGCAAGCGCTGGGTACTAGACTATGCCTCACACAATGAAGAAATTGAACAGAGTCTGCATAGTATTTCAATGGATCTAAGGAAATTAGAAAATGACCTTTACGACATAGAGATCCGGGATGAAATCAACATAGCCCCCATGAAAAACTACATCGAAAAATGGTTCCAACTCAGAATGGAAACCCTCGTCTAGGAAGGGAAACAACCGATCAACAGAAGTCCACTGCCCATCAACGACAACAACAAAAACACATCGGCTTCATAGTAAGTCTATACTACCATCTTGTTTTGTTTATCATTCTAGTTTAATTCTATGCTATCATCTTCTTTTCTTTATCAATCCACTTATGTCCTCTTTAAATATAAAACTGTAACCAAAGACTCATAAGTTGCAATTTCTTCTTTTCAGGTCTTCCTCTCTACCATCACACAGTTCTTTCGACGTTCCTAATTCTTGTACTTATTTCTTTTTATGGTCCGCGGGAGCCCAGATCCCAGTCTATATGAAAAACACATTTAAATTTCCACAAACATGTAACAAACATTATTATTTTTTGTTAAATTTCAAAGAAAACTGATTTGAAAATGTCTTTATTGTATACTAAACTTTGGGTTTCTAGGAACCTTCTTGTTTGTTCCAAAGAAAACTAATTCATATATGTTACATTTCTTGTGTCCTATTGTATGCAAATTTTTGGGTCTTCAATGACGTTAATGGTTTAAATGTTGATGTAATTTCCTGATATATGTAACAACCATTATTTATTTTATAATAAGTTTCTATAGTTCGCAAGCCTACTTCTCAATTTGTATATCGCGAAATTGTCAATGGTTTTTGTAGGACACGGAACATCAGAGGCCCATTTTTTAAACTGCCAGTCCAACAACCCGCGATCCAAAGACTCGCTAATTATGGAATGAGCAGTCTGTCCATGCTCTATAAAACATGTGCAAAGAAAACTAATTCGGCAATGCTATATCTTTTTTTTGCAAAAAAAAAGCCTTAGTTTTAAAGAAAAGTAATTCCGTGCAACAGATGTTATTATTAGTCTATTATATAACAAACATTATTAATTTCTGGTAAATTTCTATAGTCCGCAACTATGCCTCTCATTTTGTATATCGCGGAACAATCGGTGCTATTTGTAAACCACGGAACATTAGACACCCAATTTTCAGCGCACCAACCTGAGAACCCGCGATACAAAAACTGCCTACATATGCAATGAGGGCTACAAATTTCGTATCTATAAAACTCAAAATCTACTTTATACAAATGCATCTTTCGTATGTATAATTTATTTACTAAATATCTATTTTATACAAATACATTGTTCATATGTATAATTTATTTACTAAATATCTACTTTATACAAATACATATTTCGTATGTATAATTTATTTATTTCTGATGACTTTCTATGTCCTAGTTTTAAAAATAACCAATTCGGTAATGCTAAATTTTTTGTGTCCAACAACCATTCAAACATTGATAATTTTTTATATTTTTTCTTCGGGAATACTATGTTCTGCACACAAACCACATGTATTTCAACTTTCTAACCACCTACCTGTACTAGGTCACATTTACTCCCATACCAACTTGGCAGGGACTATGCTGCCATGCAGCACTTGTTTTGTCTTAGAAACGTGCTAACCATTCTCTCGATTTAAGGATTATTTTGAAGCATGGTTGAAATCATTTTATTTGGTTAACATTTGGATGCCTTCCTTGGGTTTTGAGCCATTTGTCTTATATTTGAACCTTGTGTCATACCCTTGAGTCTTTGATGGGGTTTGAACATGGGCGACATCGCTTATAATTAAAAAAGTTTATGCTTGAGTATAGATATTTTAGTATTAAATGACCTATACATGTTTTTCATCATTCGAACGTTAAGCAATGTCTCCATTATTATCACATTTGAAATATCTCGACCTTACGCATAAATCATTTTCTCTTACAAATTGTTAAGATTTTAAGGAAGTAAATTGATCATGTTGCCGATGATAAGTTTTTCCTTGATTGTTTAATCATTTTTAATTAAACACCAATTTTTTTTTAATGGTGTTACTTTATATAGGTTCATTCTTTTATGTAAATATAGATCTCCTATCATTATCATTTTCCTTTCCAAATATGTACACTCATTTTTTTAATTGTTAATATATAAAAGTATTCATTTTATTTGAATAAGAGGAAGATTATAAGTTATGGATGGTTGAGACTATGAGGTGATTGAATTAATTATGTCAGTTATTTATTATTTATTATTAAGACGAGTGTTAATACATATAAGTATTGATTTTATTTGCAATAAGAGGAAGATTATACTCTCATAAATATTTTTTTGTTATGAATCGTTACGACTTTGAGGTGATTCAATTAATTATGTTAATTATTTGTTATGGATTATTAAGACTATGAGGTGATTGAATTAATTATGTGGCCAGGAATATAAATTTTGTATTTATCCTTAATGAATCTAATGCATATTTTAATTATTGTTATGTCAATACCATTTCTTTTGGGACGTGATTAACCTTGAAGACCCATATTTGTTCAAATCATGTTAATACATAGTATTTCAAGAGTAAAAACACGAGTACGATATTCATGTGTATATGCCTTATTTCCTCTACTAGGTTGTTAGTTAACTTGAATTGACTATAGATTCAAACAAATATTTTAAATCTATGATGTGAATATTTTGTGAATGGAAGAACAAATTTTGTGGCTTACATTTCTTTCGAGAAGTTTATTGTTTGTATATACATTTATTATATTTTTCTTTATACACTTTTTTAATTTATACATAGTAGTATTCATTTGATTTCCAATAAGAGAAAGTTTATGTTGATTCATTGGCTTGTGAGAAGATATTTTATGCATAAAATGGGTTGCAAGCTGGCTATTCATTCTCATTTGTGTTTGGTCATTTACCAAAAAGGTGAAATACTCCATTTCAATGAAAATAAATTTGGATATACATATAACATATAGTACCATGAATCTGTCATGTGGTCATTATGAATTACTCATGTCATAAAAAGTATGTAACATTGAGAAATCACATTTTTTTTATATTTTTTTTTTTTTGTCTAATTGTATACTTTGATTTTTAAATATTAATTTTGAAAGGGTGTCCATAGAAGAAGAACTTTCTAAGAAAAAATAGATAGACCTACTACTTGTAGTGTTGATTACCATAGTTTGTTGTTTGAGTTTTTTTTTGTAATTAAGACATCATTTTGACATGTAACCTCCTTGAGAAATTGTGTGACATGGACATTCTATAATGCATTTCTTATGCATGAAATAAGATGGCATAAATGCTTGTAGGAATAACTTATTGATATCATCGTTAAACATGATAAACTTATTTCAAGTTGGAAAGGATATGCTATCAATATGTTAGTTTTGTACAACGAAGGAGAAATAAAAGATGGTCAATTTGCAATTCAGTAGTTGTGTGAATTGTTGTATATGAACATGTACATATAGAATATTGAAGAATAATTGCTTACTCAAATATTCTATTATGCTCAATGTTATTTGAATATACTCTACCTCATTTAAGACGTTTCAAGTCCTTGTCATGCACATTTTTAACCCTTGCTTCAATGCTCCCCCAAAGATAGTGGTAAAAGTGCATAAAATTGCAAGATAAATCCATGTGATGAAATAAAAAATAACAAATCCAAAAGACTATTCATGGGGTCACTTTGCAATCCTATATCTTCAACATAGAGCCATCCATGACTAAAGAGCCTATAGTTGAAAGTAAGTAGAAAGACAACAAGATTATTAAAGAAATGTTGCATCAACATAGATGAAATTGGAGAAACAAATCTAGATGTAGATCAATTTCACCACTTCAAAGAGACCTTAGATCCATGTTCAAAAAGAGAGATAATCCAAATTTCTAAAAAAAAAGAAATCTATATCATTGCATCAGTTGAAACAAGAAATATGAATACAAGAGTCTTTACAATGAAAAGCAACATAAAAACATGCAAATGCAACTAAGACATATTTAAATACTATCCAAGACACACCCACTTATAAGTGTGCTATCTATGAATGTATGCACTTCTATACATACATGTATGACATTGACCCCGGCATCATAGACCTATTTACTTTGTTGACTATTGAAGAAGAGTCAAAAGTCATAAAAATTGGAGAAGAAATATGAAAACAATCAATATTGCTATGATCAATGAAAGATTGCATGTTTTCACATCGCATAGTCATCAACAATCAAAGAGACTATAGAGTAAACAAAATAGAGAGAAAAAAGGCTCATTAAAAAACATTGCATCAACATAGGTAAAATTGGAACGCAAATTCATTGCAAAACTTAAAACAAACTTTAGATACATGTTAAAAAAGAGAGATGGTCCAAATTTCCAAAAATACATCGAGAACATTGCATTAGTTGAAACGAGAAATACAAACACCAAAGTTTGTACAATGAAAAGAAAGAGATAAACCTTCCAAGGAAACTAAGGGAACTAGGACATATTTACAAGTTATTTAAGACACACCCACTTATGAGTGTGTTATCTATGAATGCATGCATTTCTAGAAAGATACATATGACATTGTAAAATCAAACTTGTTTTCTTCATTTACTATTGACTAAGAGTGAAAAGTGATCGAAATTGGAGAACACAATTTAAACAGTTCAACAATCGTACGTTGAGTACAATAATGACTATTTTCACACCCCATCATGTGCCAAAATAGACTATGATGAAGATGAACTATCTAGAATAGAGGCCAACCTTATTAGGAATGGATTTTGGACAAAGTGTGGACAAATAAAACAAATCGAATATTAAAAAACCCAATTTAGCCTCATTGAAATAATTATAAATGTTCATATTGATGTCAACAATTGAGTGCAAGGAGAAATACATAGAGGCCTATTTGATTTTATGATAGTTTCAATAATGGTAAAAAAAAAATTATAATACAACAATGCATATTTGGTTTGAAATGTAACAACAGGGAATGTCGTGAATTCTCTTAATTAATTGTGTATCTCTTTGCTATATAACATGAATTCATCCTTTCCTTTGACTTTTTCAAAGCTCTCCCTAATTTTCAAAGCTCTCCCTAAGAACTATCTCCTTGAAAAGTGTAACATCCCCATTTCTAATCCCCAAGAATTATAATGTAATTGTGTAAACGTGAATTAGGTTGGTGAGCCAAAGTGTTGGGGTGAAGAGCCTGTATTGATTTAATGTGTTCGTGGGCCGATTTGCATATTCTGAACATTGAAATAATTAATAAAAGTAATAATCATTGGTTGCGATATGAAAGAGATGAAGAATGATGGGGTTATATGATTCCACAAGAGAGAGGGTTCCAAGGGGGAATTATTCATAGGTATTAATCCAACTCACATTCCTGAAATTATTATCTTTCCGTGTAAGCTACTATTTTCTTATTGGGTGTATGAGAGACTAATCATTAAACTCATGTAAGAGGGTGGATGTGAGTGGTAATATCCCATAGTTATTATAGAGAAAGGGATGAATTACAATAATCCTTGAGAAGAGTGTGAGTCAAGCAAGAAAGGAAGAAGAGGAAATTCACATGCAGAGGAGGGACATTTTTACATGGGGAATTTGGGTCAGTAAAAGGGGGAGCAGAGGGTTGGGAAGAGGACTAACTATGGTATACTTGAAGGAAACCATTGTTTGGATATGTTTTTATGCTGAGAAATAGGCACGTGTTCCTGTAAATTAGGTTGTGAGCCTATGGTGTGATTTTCTGTGGAGATAATGACTTAGAGCCTTGGGATGGATGCTATGAGAAAATATGAAACAACTAAGAGCTCCTAGAGTTCCCAGCTGAGTGATTCCTGGCCAACTGAATGCCGTAGTGGCCCTGATAAATGAATGGTACAACCTAAGGGACTGTGAGCAATGAAGGGGGTACATTCCTTAGGTAGTGCGGGTTGTGGGGAAAAAAGAGAGTTGGAGGTTTGGAATTTTTGTGAAACTAGAACCTGGATTTTGGGCTGCTCCGTGTGGAGAGTGGATAGCTAGTGGGTTGGATCTCCTTGTGGAATCATAGCCTCATCTCAAGCGTGGCTTGCTAATGAGAGAAAATGATCAACAATTCCTATGTTCAAGAGGTTCATCCTTTGTTTGCAGCTAGTTGGTTAATCATTAACAAATAAGTGTTTATGTTGTGTTTCTATGTTCATTTTGTTGTATAAATGGCTTATATGAATGTTGTGTGTTTATTTTTTTCTTATATAGTTATATTCATGTTTAATATATGCTGCTAGATGCATTCAGAACTGTGGTATCAGTCAATTAGTCAATATTATGTGTGATCTGCGGCTGGTAAGATACATGAATTTAATTAGCAGTAAATCTTAATAATTTAATGAGTTTTTGTACATAATGTTTCTCAAATGAGCATTGGGTACGTTACATTATGGTATCATAGTTGTACAAGTGATCCAGAATTGGATCCAGGAACCAAAATGGGTCCAGGAAGGCTTAAAAATCCAAATTCTTAGAATGTCTTCAAAATGACGTGTGTGTAGGCCTCGTCGATACGAACCCAAGGCAACTTGAATGGGCTCAAACAAATGTCATATGCAAAATATATCGCGGTCTATTCATTTCACGAAATAGGCAAAAAAACAATACTGACTATATAGTCTGTACAATCCTGACGTGGTAGCCAACTGTACAGGATGTACGGTCGTACACATGACATGGCAAGGTGCATTGGCGCTAATGTGGGCAGGTGCAGATGTGGAAGAGTCAGATCGTGACATGTGGCACCACTTCAAGGGTGACACATGGCACAGGATGCCTGGCAGGTACAGTCAGCATACTGACAGGGAAGACATGTGGAAGCCGGGGTCGAATTAGGCTCGGACACATAGCATGTATTTGGGCGAATAGCATGGTGCCACATGGCCCAGTCATGGACTGCGATGTGGCACCCATTCATTGGTTGTTTGGGAAAAATTATGGAGGGTCCATGGGGGTCAAATACGTGACCTCCATGGGTGCCAAACTCTTCATGTAGGTCGGGCTACTAGTCTGCCTACAAGGTAGATCTTACCCCTATATCGTGCCATGCGTATTTAAATTTGAATGAAGTGTTGGTTGACATATATTCGAGCCGAGGCTAGGCCCCAACCCCTGATGCACTTGCATATGTCCATTATATATGATCGTTAATGTTAGCACAGACTATGGAATGGAGCCAACCCCGACGCAAACACTTACCATATGACCATACCAATATGACCCTTGTTCTATCGATGACACCGAATTTGTGGGCTTAGCACCAGATCGGTTGGGCTAGCCCGCTGACCAAGGTGCGTAACCAACGACCAATGACCATGGGATATATCCAGTTCATAGAGCTCGGAGGATAAGGTCAGGACACATGGGGACACATGCGACTGAGGGCCGAGGTTTGGGGGATGAAGACCAGGTGCCAACGCGCAGCTTAGAGCTAGGCCACATGGAGGTGCCCAGGGTACCAGGAGCCCGAGAAAAAGGGGTTGCACCATTAATTTATGCCAAACGTGGGTTTTTCCACTTTATATTAAGATTTTTAATTGATTTTAAGCCTGTTTGAGGGGATATTGGTCATTTTTGGAGGATCTTGGGCCCTTTTTGAGGCCAGATCTTGGGGATAAGTTGGGAAGTTGTTACCCACTTCAAGTCTATATAAACTAGAGGTTCTTGAATCCATGGAAGAGATTTATAATAGGAAAATTCTAAATAATTGTTGAACCAAATCCATTTTTATGCAGGGAAACCATTGAGGAGAGCACATTTGCAGGCCATTTCTGGGAGCTTCCTTCATCCATTTTTCAGTGCTGTCAGTTTTGTTAGGTTCTTGAAATATGATAGAACAAAACCATATCTGTTTGTAATCCTTTTGGAACTTTTATGATGTACGTTTAAAGCTTTGAATAGAAATAATAAATCCTCACCCACTGAGACAAAGGCCCAGGGACATAGGTGAGATTGTCAAACTCCACTATCAACTTATCTTGTTATGGTTTTTTTGTTGTTTTATGCTTATTTCTAGATCTGTATATGTTTATATGGATGCCATGTTTATTCATTAATTCTTCCTCTTTCATTCAATTCCTAAATGGTAATTTAACTCATCTTTTAAAACTCAACCATTGTTGTTAAAAGATCTTTTTGGATCAAGTGGTATCAGAGATAGTTGATGATTGATTTTTGAGTTTGCATGATTACCAGGGAAAAGATGAATCGTGGTGAAGGTGAGATTGTTGAAGAGAATCCTGAGATTGGATCGATAAAGAGAACTTCTCAAAGTGAGAAGATGGCATCAGAAGAGGGACTTGCTCATGATGAGAAAGAGTTTTGAAATATTTTCTTTGCCATGCCAGAGATGCTGAAGGTTCTATATGAGGATTACTTGGAACAGAAGAGACCGATTCTAGGTGAATATTCAAAGGTCAAAAGTGAAGAAGGAGAGGATCCTCCTCAAATTCCTCCTTCACCTCCTTCTTCTCCATCAACTTCATCTTCTTCAAGTTCAAGCTCCAAATCCACCGCAAGAAAACATGTCCATAAACATAAGAAAGAAATTCCTTTACTTAAGCTTGATGTGAAATTTGAACTACCTATGTATGATGGTGAAGTCAATGTAGAGAGGCTTGATAACCGAGTCAGACAGATGGAGGTTTATTGTAGTGTGTAGCAAATCAAATATGAGGCCACTCAAATAAGGTTGGAATTTCTTCGTCTTGCAGGCACAACACTCATCTGGTGGCAAAGCAAGTTGAAAAATGGCACACAACAAGTGGGTAATGTATTTCCATCATGGCAGTGGCAAGTTTTTGATTCTACACTTAGAAACAAATTCTATCCTTTGGGTTATAAAGAGAAATATTTAATTGAATGGAAAGGTCTTAAACTTAGAAAAGGACAAACAGTGCAAGAATACATAGATCAATTTCGTAAAATGGCATTGATGTTAGACATTCCATTACACACCCAAGAAACTCTTATGAAGTATATAGGAGGTTTACCTGCACATATTCGTAACTATTTATGTTTGGACCTATTAATCTTGATGAGGTTTATGTTCAAGAAACATACATTGAAGTAGGGGAAATTGAAGTGGGTGCATCAGGGGAATCATCTTCAAGAAAAGAGGACAAAAGGAAGTGGAATGGAAAGAAGGCAAATTCAGTGGCAAGAAAGGAAGAGAAGCTCTCTTGCAAGAATTGAAAGAAAGAAGGGGATGATGAGGACCATTGTTGGAAATTTCATCCCAAGAAGAGACTGAAGTGGTTCAAAGAGAGGAAAGGGAGGAAAAAAGTTGCAACAACAACACGACCAATAGACTTGGGATCAGATTCAGGTGATGAATCTAAAATTTTAGCGATTGGTTTGATAGGTAAAATTGGTGATGGATTTGATTCTAAAAGTAAATTGTT
>JZKD02S0866632.1:279343-290557 GCA_000966675.3 Picea glauca
ACATCATACCCCTCTTTTACATCCTCCTGGTGAAGTTGTGCAACAAAAAAGAATGCCTTCAAATGAATTGCATTCACATGCAACTTGCATCATACAAGTTGTGATGAATTGCTGCAACTTGTCATACTCTCAACATAAAGGCATACATAAGGCTTAATGTGCATCTACTACAAAAAATGCAAGCCTTACTTGCTCAAGAAATTCAACCATTTCTTACCAAGCCAACTCAATGGTGAGTTTTTTTGTTGAGAATCATCTTCTTGTGAATCATCTTGACTCACATCAATGATGGAATATCCTCTTCCATTCTTGCCAATCTCTTTATCCATCTACTTCTTGTGCTGTGGATGAGTGGTTGGATGCAATGTCCAACATTGGTCAATGAGATGACCCCGCTTCTCACAATGAGTGCAAATCTTTTGCATCCTCTTTTCAAGTTGTCTTTGCTTGTAAAGTTTCCTGAAAGTGGTCAATCTTTTCCAACATTTTGAAACATGATGGTTATATAAACCACAATATGTACATGGACTTTTTCTACCATTTTTACATGCAAATTTATCATGCTTAACATAATCAAAATCAACTAAAGGATAGGCAGAATTATACCTTGAACATTCACCTTTATCGCCTCTTTGAGGAGGTGAATTGGAAGAGTTACCAACTCTCTTTTGAATACCAACAATAGTGTTCTTGTCCTCATCATTGTCAGAACTCTTTCATTTCACACATTTGCATTCATCTTGAACACAAGCTTTGCATGCTCGAGGGATTGAACTTGAAACAAAATTTGTTCTTGGAACTTTTTCCCTTGTCTCCTCAACTTTAGAATTTTCTCCATCTCTTTGTTCATATCCAAGACCACAATATTTGGGCCTCTCCTCAACAACAATAGGCTCAACAATGCCTTGTTCATGCTTGCCTAAACCTCTACCTTCATAGCCCATTTTTAACAATAACTTGGACCCTATTCCTCTTATGTGATTTTCAAAAACACCAAAGCATTCATCTTGAGAGGAATTTGAAGATAAACTAACATTACATACCTCATGTTCATGCATGTACTTGGTAAGGATTTCCTTTGCCTCATGGAGTTGAGTCTCCATCTCATGCAACTTTTCAAGAAGATGGTCTTTCTCCTTCTTCATGGCCATCAACTGCTCTTGAAGGACAATGCTCTCTTCTCTATCTTCCCACAACTCTTGTACCATATCTCTCATGGTTGCAAACTCCTTCAACATATCTTTGTTAAAGAACTTGGATAATGAAGATGTATGAGAACTATCATTGTTTGAAGCTTCCTCCATTCTTGCAAGATATCAAACTTCAACACAAAACTTGCAGAAATACCAATAGCTAAAACTCTAGCTATCAATAGCAATCACATGAGAAAAACACACTATGCTTTGATACCACCTGATCTGAAAATAGGGGGCTGACTTGTTATGCTATGCAAGCACCCTCTATTCCATTAAAATAAACTTTTCAAGACCTTGCTCAATGTCTTATTTATGCAAGATAAATTATGTGCCAAGTTTAGGCATCTTCTTTTAAATGTTCATGTGTGAGGAAAATTTTCTTTTAAAATGGTTAAATATGTGTTTTAAATAAATACACAACAAACACAACTTGCATCAAATAAACCATCAAACTCACAACAATAACAAGATGATAAAGGAGTTCACCCCCAACTGGGCTACATCTCCTTAGGCCTCCTTCAATGGACTCGGCTCTCTGGGATTAGTTTGTCAAATATTCTTTTACAAGATGCTGCTCAACTCAAATGGATTTACAGACTGTACCATTGGGTTCAGAATACATAAAAACCCCAGAAATGACTAATAGAACTCTGAAAATGGATCATGTCTCATCCAAGCATGACCTCTTCTACATGTGGCCTTAAGCTTCCCTGAGCTTCCTTGTGGCAAAAACACCTATAAAATTCCTCAAATGCCTCTGAAACCTATCCCAATGTGTTCAGATCATAACAATTAGCCAAAAATGACTATTCAGTCACAGAAAACAAACTTGGGCTCATCTGAGCATGGCCTCAATCAATGAGGGCTTCAAGCTCCCTAGAGCTTCCTGAAACTTCAATGGTGAAAAAACTGCAAAATAAGTCTTCAAATGCCTTTTAAAATAGTGCCAATGGATTCAAAATGTCCAAAAACCCCTAGCTAGGATTTTTTGGCACCTCATTTGGCCAAAAAATGAAGAATATAGGCCTCCTGCCATTTTCCTCCTTTAAGCTTGTTGTCTTTGGTTCGCCAAAATGCACCTTTGTGTGGCCAACCTAGCACACACGCTCAATCTCGTGCTAAAACCTAGCACCAGGCACATAATTGAATAATGATGCAAACTGTAGGATGGTTAGGGTGCACCTAGCCCCTAACCGCCAAACCCGTGGACATATGGGTCACCATGTGACCTCATTTCCTGCACAAAAGGGCTAGGTTCCAAGATTTGTTGTGGGCGCGACATGTGGTGGCGTGTGGTTTTGTAACCATTTCAAAAAAAACAAACCCGTGTGCGTTTTCCATGTGACAAAGGGTCATATGGTAATATGTGTGCGACCGGGGGCTAGGGCTAAGCCCCAGCCCGGACGCGCCCCAACTCAACAAATATTCAAACTTAAATATAATTAAAATGGTATATATAACAAGACTCATGTGGTGGCGCACCAGTTGGGTAGCCTTTTCCAAGACTTTTCCATGGTGGGGGAGGTCCAAGGTTCAATCCCCACAGACTCCATAATATTTTAAACAACCAAACTAATAACAAGGTGCCACGTGGCAGCCCATGCCTGGGCCACGTGGCACCATACCATTTGCAAAATGATGCCATGTGTCACAATAGGATTCATCCACATCTGCCAATCAATGATTGACACATCATCAACTGCCACCTCAGCGTATGGACATGCCACACCATCGTACAACCTCTGCCATGTCAGCATCCATATGGACTGTACAGTCAACACATTTTTTTTTTTACATGTTTGACGGTTCAAACAGAATGCGATATCTCTCTCATCTGATGTCCATTTGAAGCCAAACGAGTTGCATTGGATTTGTGACGATGAGGGCTACGCACCTGTTCGTTTTGAGGCAATTCTGAGAACTGTGATTTTTGAGCTAAATTTTGACCCCTGGTCCAGATTCTGATCAATCAAAGAACTTCAAAGGAAAGTGCAGGGAATGTGTTGAAAGGTTTTCAAGGGTCTAAATAAAAGAAAAGGAATATTAGTATTCAAATTCTATAAATATTTAATGGCTTGCAAAGGAATGCCAATAGATATTTCACATAGGGTATGAAACCAATAAGTAAAAATGTCATTGTATGCACAAGAAGCAAAGACGACTCCATAACTATTACAAAATAATTCCCTTGTGGATAGGTGAATATTCCCTTGGATTATAGACCCATAGTACCCAGACACAAAAACATAATTGGACACAAAAATCCCTTTGAATTTAGTTTAACTAATCAGAAAGAGAGAGAAGGAGAAAAGGCGTGATGCACCTAGTTTCAAATTTTGTCCTCGCTGCTTCCAATATGAGCTTGATATCCAAACTCCTTAGCGCAATTTGATCCCTGCAATGAAATATAAAACAAAGAGAAACAAAGAAATCTTACTCTACAATGTTAGATCAAACAAATTCATCTGCAAAGATTGAAGGAACAATAGAAAATCATATGCAAGAAAACACAAGCTTGAAGTAAATAAGCGAAGTATATTAAAGTGAGAACCGAAAGAGAATAATTACAAACATGGATGATGATGCAACATTCCTCCAAGATCCCCTCGTCCAGCCCTTGCACGATGCTACCAATATCATAATTTTGATATCCAAAATCTTCCTCTCTTCTCCATGTAAAGCCCTCATTATATAGGATTTGGAGGCTTAACCACCATGGAGAATATCACTCATTTGATCCACTAAAATGGGATCTCCAATATTTTTAGGGAGAAAATATCTCTCAAGGATTTTAGGGAGAAAATATTTCTCAAGGATTTTAAGGAGAAAATATCTCTCAAGATCCACCAAATTAGGATTTTGGTTTGAGAAAATATGTCAACCATCCATGAGATTCTCAACCTCTCCTTGAGATTAGGAAACTAAATGTGAGGTGGATTCTCACACTAAATTAATTTCCTTTTCATGGATATTAATAAATAATTCATATGCACATAATATTTTGACCTTCATATAATATATTTCTCCTCCACATTGACTAGGGATTGTGATAAATGTTCTTTCATAGTGTTAGTGTATGTGACACTTTTATGACACTTGCGACACTTAGGGTGACGTACTTAAGTGTGGAATTTTGGTGTGTAACAGGTTTCCCCCTAAAATGTGAGGTCAAAAGAGAAACTGATGGTCAAAACACTTTACAATTCTTCAATGCAAGGGCATGGAGTTGGATAACATGGAAGAAGATGAAAACAACCATCAAAAAATATTAATATATGTTCCATTTCCAAGGGAGAAATACCTATGATCAGAATACGAGATGACTCAAAGAATGACCGCCGACGAATAAAATGAAGATCCATAAAAATAATGACTAAGGATATGGCCACCAAATATACAATGTGGATCCATACCTCCATGACATGAATTGATCGTAGCCATGAAAAGTGCATAGTGGAGCTACAAGATGATAAAAAATAGCCACAGACCAATACAATGTGGATCTACGTGATAGAATATATATCGACATGCTCAAATGATATCCTTCACAACCTGGGGAAAAGAGGATAATAGAGTGAATGGTAAACCTAGGGTATTCATCCCAATCTCGATGTGGTACGAATCTAACCATGTGAATAGATGATTTGATGTCAAACATGGTAGAAACCACTTGCTTACCGATCATTGAGGTAAACCATTAACAAGTGTGAGGGAAATCACCAATGATGTCAATGACTCCCAAGGTACCCTAGTACATTCCAACGAATGTGAATAAATTATATGAGGTTGAACATTCATGGAATCATCCGATCAGAGGTCAATGATGTAAACCAACTGTGGAAAGCGAGGAGGCTTGCCATTGAGGCATGCAGGCCCAAGGTACTAACTAGTTTCTAAGTCTAATTCTTGGATGATGTGTTGAAGTTGACATGAAAATAATTGTTGAAGGAGGGACTTGATGTATCCCCCATCATCGACATGAAACATAAATAGGAATGTGATGTAATATGGTGAATAGAATGAGTATGGATTGACACAAGAAATGGAAACTAGAAATACTGCATATGGATGGTTTGAAGTGAAACTTCCCTTGAACATGATGAGGCATGACAACTGACTTGGCAGCATTGACTCAATGAGTACCAAGAGTGTAATGTGAAGGAAATAAGAGCACTCTTTGACTGGACGAAAAATTGTGGTGACACATGGAATTGGTATGACTCAGAGGCAAGTAGATTACCCAACTATAAGACAAGACTCAAACAGGTGCCATGTTCAAGGGAGACAATAAATTCCATAAAGTATTCCCGAAAACTTGACCCACTTCCTTCAATTTATCCCCCACCTAGATAGATGAGCACCTCTTTTTCATTTAATGATCTCGACGAGAGTAACACATGCTTATTATAACTCACCTTCGGTAAGTTCCTCTTCCTTTATTTAACGAACTGGAAGAAGTAAGGGTTCGTTCCCATATGGTTCCTTCAATGTGAAGTTTAGAGAGTCCAAAGAAGGAAAAATTGGTGGTTTTTCATGTTTAGAGAGCCTGAAAAGAACTTAAATGCAGCTCCATGGTTGTCCTTTTTCGTGATTTTAGTCTCCTAGGTCCTAAAAAGTATAAATCGATACGAAGAAGAAATCTTCTGATCATGATTTATCAGAGTGGTCTTTTTTCGTAATTAGTCTCACGAGGCCGAAAAAGAGATAAACTATCACCCGAAATATGCTCTTTCAAACCATTTAACGAGTGTGAAAGGAAGCAAGATCACTTGGTAATCTTTTCATGTTTAGAGAGTCTGAAAAGAGATTAAAGGAGACTCCAAAGAGTTCCTTTTTCATATAACCTTTACGAGTCCGAAAAAGTGATAAAAGTATACTCGGTCACATTCTCATGTATTTACGATCATGAGAAATAACAAAGAATAAACTCAATAACTTATTCTCATGTATTTATGAGCACGAGAAAGAACAAATACTAATCTCATTCTAGAAAAATACTACTATGTTACAATGGGAATTAACATCGAACGAGGATCACTCCTAGTAGTGTGTCTCTTTAGAGGTAGTTTTCCCCCAACTTCTTTGGCAGAAGTTGGTGGTTTTTCTCAGCATGATGTCCAGAGGCTGGAGACCTTCCCCTGAGACTCTTCTTCTTTCCTCGTTTAGGTTTCTGGTTACTAATGGAAACATTTTCACTAGGTGAAGGAAAAGAAGGTTCAAGTAATCGATCTAGAGTGAGAATCGATTGTAATGGAGGAGGGTATGTTTTATTTCTTAATGATATTGACAGAGACAATGAACTATTCTCATAGCTCATGTTTCATTTTGTAATGAGCTTGCAATAGAGAAGAAAAACTATGCTTAAGGCCTTTGTTTCATTTTTTAATGAGCTTTCCACAGAGAAGCAAAAATATGATAAAAAAAATCTCCTTGATCATGGATTCCAATAGGAAAATGCTTTGGAAGGAATACATTTAAAGGGATAAACATCATCCATGGATTCTAGGAGATCTTCGCTAGATGGAAGAAAAACACTTCAGAAGGAATGCATGCCGATGACCTCGATAAGGGTGGGGAGATCTGACTCTAATAGCCCTATTGAAGAGATGACCATGTCAACTACTGGATCTAAGTCAGGAGAAGGGAGAGATTCCCTCTCATGTGAGGTTGAACATATGGGGTAGGTCATTACATAATTTACCTATGGTGGGGCAGACATCACTGACATGTATGGACCATTCATGGAACGAAGATTATTGACCATCATATGAGGGTCAATGAATTAAATCTGGTCGATTGTTACTATGTTTCCGTTGTGAGGGAAACATGTCACTCAAAAGAGAGTGGACACAAAATCTCTCATAATGTAGACATGGTATTGCCTGAGGAGAAGGTTAACGTCCAAAGGGTCATGAAGGGGTAATGATCACCTTCACATAACATACAAGGAAATTTGACAGTTCTATTCTTCTTACCAACCTTAACATCACTGGTTAATGTGGTGTCACTATCATGTTCAGCAAGGGCTGATGATGTGGAATACCACATTTCTAAGACCTTGGGGAGACCAGAGAAATCCCTCAGAAAATGGTCACCCTTACAAAGCCTACAAGGGAATTTGGGTTTAGGATTCTTCATTTTAGACTTGTCGATTTTATCAACACTCCTAGTACAATTAAAAATATCTAGTTTCTAATATCCAACATGACGTGATGCAGTTGGAGGCTTGGTCTCATTTTGATTCTTCTTCTTCTTCCCCTTCTGTTTCTTCTTCTTCTTATCAACCTGACTACTTGCTAATTTAGATATTTTACTAGGAGAAGAAGGAGAAAGCGAAGGAGACCTGACGAGTGAAGAAGGAGAAAGTCCAACATGAGGTTGATATGTGGGTGGTGTTGTTACATCTGAAGCATGAGGTGTACTCGAAGTACTGGGAAAAGTCAAGATCACTGGAGTGGGGAACAACAAAACTGGTAAGCCGATGGTGAGTCTTGAAAGACTCAGTGTAAAAATACACAGAGGACCAACGTTTCCAAAAGAAGGAAAGGTGAAAGGTTCCTTGATAAAATGAATTCCTTCATTGGTACTCCCAGGAATTGACGTCATTGACACTGACTCGACCTAATGTCCACTATGGAAAACAAACAACACATGCTACAAATCTAAGAATAAAAAATTCAAACAAACCTTCCCACAATGAAACCACTAGTTGGTGATGAAATCCAACATCGCTAGATCAATATAGGAAATGGATGGGATAGAGCAGGTTTTTTAAGAAGAGAAACTCAGTAGTTCTTTGGAAAAAAATGCAAGTAAGAGGTCCAAGGCCATGTATGCCTGTGTAGAGAAATTTAGGGTTATAATAGAGACCAAATGAAACCAATCGTTTATCAGGAAGAACCCCCTATATACGATCTTTCCGCTACATGGGTTAAGCTTCAGAGGGGAAATCTCTGTTGCTCTTCTGCACATGACCTCGTGCTTAATCCCTGTGTGAGAGCGGGATCCCAACTATGCTTATATGAACAATTGGATTTACTTCTCCCTGGCACAAGATTTTGTGTTTGTCTGATGGATTTGGAAAGTTATCCTCACAACCTATTCCAAATCCCTACACTTTAAGCTAATGTAGGTTCGTTACCAGATAATATAAAAGTGTCTGATTAATTTTATAAGCACTTCATTTTAGGGTTTTTGTTTACTCAAGGGTGCAAAAGTGAAACTTATGATGTTTTAGACTCGAATCCAAAAGAATGAAGAATAATGAGATGCAAATTTTTTTCTTCAATGAATCCTACATACGGGATGGAGAAGAGGTTCAACATTCTTAAATAAAACCACCCAATTCCCAAACGTAATTTTCTAAATGAAATCTACTACACTACCCAAAAGAAAGAACATGATTATTTTCTTTATTTGATTTTGAAAGAAAGAAAATGAAAATCCTTTAATGCTTCATTACTTTCAATCAAAATGAAAGAGTCGAATGCAGATACAAAAGACACAAAGAAAAAAGATTTCAAAAAAATAATGCATTCAAAGGATAATGAGAATTGAAATAAACAAGTATGATAACTCGTTCAATCAAGAACTCAAATATGCAAAAGAGAAAGAAGATAAACACTCTCGAAAATCCTCAAACGAAGAGCAACAAGAAACATAAATCAAGCTAGGTTGTGAGAAGATTCCTAATCATCCAGAAAAGCGAGATGCTTCAAATGAAGACAAGAAGGCTCAATACCAGGCAACCTTTGCAAACCTTAGTTGATGAACAATCCTAAACAATCAAGAAATCTGAAATATTTACGAGACGAAGATCAGATAAACTCAAAAGGAAAAAAGAACCAAGGGATCATGTTAACCCAAGGGGGCCACAACTAAGAGAAATTTTGCAAACTCAAAGGATAAACATAAATGAGTGATAAATGCACAACTCTTAGCAAAAAAAATTCAAGAGTATTCAAATGTCTTTGAGCAAAAAGCTGCTTAGGATTAGACTGAGTAAAAGTGAGCAGAAAAGGGCAAAAAAACCAAGAAAAGAAGATCAACACTCCTATTTACAAAGGGACAGAGTCCTACAACGGTATGGTATACACTACAGGGGAGTATTGATCCTAGATCATTGCTATGGTGTACATAGTAGACAAGCACTACCCTTCCAAAAAACTTAGAAATAAGGCTTAAAACTTAGAATTTTTTTCGCAAAATTTGTGAAATTTTCAATGAAGAAGTGAGAAAGAGAATTAGATTAGAAACAAAAAAAAAATGATCTAAAGGTGGGAAAAAGATCAAATGATCCAAGGAAAGACAATTCAGTGTCCTTCCCCAGTGGAGTCGCCATTTTCTGTTACAGAATAATTCCCCTTCGGACAGGTGTATCTTCCCTTGGAGTACATACCCCTAATACCAAGACAGAAAAACACAAGTTGGCACTAACACCCCTTTGAATTTAGTTTAACTAATCAGAAAGAGATAGACGGATAAAAGGTGTGATGCACCTAGTTTCGAATTTTGTCCTCGTTTCTTCCAATCTGAGCTTGATCTCCAAACTCCTTAGTGCAATTTGATACCTGCAATGCAATAAACAACAAACATAAAAAATAACTCCTACTATACATGATTAGATCAAACAAATTCATCTACAAATATTGAAGCAACAATAGACAACAATATGCAAGAAAACACAAGATTGAAGGAAATAGGTCAAGTATATTAAAATGAGAACCCAAAGATAAAACTTACAAACATGGATGATGATGTAACATTCCTCCAAGCTCCCCTCGTCTAGCCCTTGCACAATGCTACCAAGATCATAAGTTTGATATCCAAAAGCTTCCTCCCTTCTCCATGTAAATCCCTCATTATATAGGATTTGGAGGATTAACCACCATGGAGAAGATCACTAATTAGATCCACTAAAATGGGATCTCCAAGATATTTAGGGAGAAAATATCTCTCAAGGATTTTAAGGAGGAAATATCTCTCAAGATCCACCAAATTATGATTTTGGTTTGAGAAAATATCTCAACCATCCATGAGATTCTCAACCTCTCCTTGAGATTAAAAAACTAAATGTGAGGTGGATTCTCACACTAAATTAATTTCCTTTTCATGAATATTAATAAATAATTCACATGCACATAGTATTTTGACCTTCATATAATATATTTCGCCTCCATATTGACTAGGGATGTTCTTTCATGGTGTTAGTCTATGTGATACTTTTATGACACTTGCGAAACTTAGGGTGGGGTACTTAAGTGTGGCATTTTGGTGTGTAACAACAACCTTGAAGATAGAAATATAGTAAATGCAAAAAAATCTTGTTGCAAGATACAGAGAAATGATATCATAAGATGAGGGGTGACTTATGGCTGAATCAATCATCTCTATGAGAAAGCATGGGAATGTAGGAAGAAAGAATTGTCAGATATGGTCTAGCAATTCTTGTTTAAAATTACACAAGAAAGAAAGATGCCTCTATCATCAGAGTGTGCAACAAAAGCAAGGTACAAGTGCAAATGGAAAAGGGTGGAATTTCCATTGGAGTAGGGTGGTCTTGAATGGCCAAAAACTGCTTCACCTCAAATCACTCAATGAAGTGAAGATAGATTTTTAATATTGAGAAAATCCCTGGGTGGAAAAGAAAGTTAGAAAGAAGACATGAAAGAAGTATTTTAGAATGTTGAAATTGTAGCACCCATCCACAAGATGCTAAGCAATTAACAATTTTTTTTTTTAACACTTGCACATTAACAACTTTGTTTTAGCATTATTTCATTGATTTTTATTTACACATTTCTTCTACATCTTCTCAATGATAAANCTAATAACATGATAAAATAAGTAGTAGGCTAACTTTAAGATTTAAGAACTTAAAACATAAGTATACTCAAAATATCAATAACAAAATATCACTGAAAAATACCTCATCCTTAGCTTGTCAAAGCTCACCGTTTGTACTGTAGTCCTGGGCGCTTCCAAGTATTCTTTTCCCGCTTGCCCAGAGTGAAACAAC
>JZKD02S0866632.1:290567-311060 GCA_000966675.3 Picea glauca
AACAAATGCTAAACTTTGAACTATCAAGATTGGTTAAACAACAATGTTCTAACTACCTAAGGTCAAAATATGGGGCATTACAGAAATGCCAGTCAATGATAATGGTATTCCAAGGTTGTTTTGGTAAAGAAAAATGGGAAGTGGTTAATTAGATTTTATTGTTAATATTCAGTTGGAATAATGCATGCTACAACACTATGAATATTGAGAATTTAGCCAAAATATGTTGGGACATAATTATTTTCATAAAGTAGTTGCAAAATGGAAGCACTAGTGGACCAACTAGTGGTTGGAAATACATAACAACCAAGTGAGTCTTGGCTAGTAGGTGTAGAATAAGGTCCAGTGGTGCACAATCGAGAAAAATAGCAGTTAACATGGCAACAAGGTTCTACAAAAATTCAAATACATCCATCTACAACAATAAAACTAAATAATTGATTAATATGAAATATATATGCAGTGGAGTGTGTGATGGAATTGATGTAGGATGCATAGAATAAATATAGAATGCATGTGCATAAAATAAGCATGAAAGATAAAATTCTTGGTGCATATTGATGTGTGTTTGTGCATGTAGACATGCCTGAACACGATGGTGGCATGATTATAGACTAAGAGTAGTCTTCTAATATATATATATAATGTTGCTGTGATATTTGAATAAAACTAATGATGGAATTTGTATCAAGGAAACATGATTATAGCATGAAAATATTGTTTCTTATGGGATCCATCCATATGAAGACAAATAAGGATGGAGAAAATGTTGACCAATAAAATTAGTGAAGGGAGCCGATGAGCTTCTAACAAATGTAAAAGATCAGGTAGCATCAAGTAAATTGATTGTAGCCATGCAAGTATGCATTTGGGGTTGTTATAACGTATAAATGTTGAAGGGAATGAAGGTAAGAATTCCCTCTTTCTAACATCAATATTTGAATTGATGAAAAGGAAGGAGGCCTTGAGTATGTAAATATTATTTGTTTCTCGAATGAATTTATGGGAAATTTAATTGCATATTGTGTTATGTTGGTTATGAATTCATAACTGAGTTAAGTTGAGAGACATTACTCCTATTGTAACAATGAATTCCATTTGAGATGGTCATGTGTGAGGCCATGACGAGTTTGGATATGGAAAGGCTATAGTGATATCCAAGTGCATGATGGTTATTCCCTATGTAACTGAGGTTTGGATTGCAACATTTTTTCCTACACTAAATAACACTAACGGATGATGTTCCAAGTGTTGTGTATGGGTTGAAGAGGAAGGTATCCAAAGGATCCGACGGGTTATGGGAAGGGTTTTGGATGGTGTATTGAGGCATGGTCCATACCTTCCAACTCATATGGTGTAATAAATGACATGAGCATATGGTATTCCAGAATCAATGCAATGATGCATTATGTAGATGTCAGCAGGATTATTGGCACATTGGTTTTATTTATTGATAAAGTTTGATTGCATTATGAAAAGCTCGATGTTTTGATAATGCATGTACAATGAATGATAATGTTATTCTAGATAATATGATGAATAGTAGAATGCCATTTTAATGTGAATAATGGTTGGAAATTATTGAACTCCTAGATAGATACAATTCTGATATAATTTCATGAACTGCTAAAAATATGCATGAGTGATAAAAATATTGTTTGGATGCAAGAAAGTTAAGGAAATTGCAGGCATAGTGGTCTAGATATGGCGATGATCTATGCCCATAAGAAAGACTGAAATACAGTGCTGCAAGAACCAAACATAAAGAGTGTAAATCTCATGCGTGGGAATTTTTGTTTTCTTGTATAACTAGATTTGAGAAATCGATAATTGAAAATTGTTACGACATACTAAAAAATTGTTTGGATGCATGGAGTTGAGGAAATTGTAGGAAGAATAGTATTGGATATGACAAGGATGTAATCACGTATGGAAGATTGAAATCTACTGGTGCAAGAGCCAAACAATTATGAGCAAAAAGACTCATGTTTGGGAAATTTTGTTTTCTTCTGTAAAACAAATTTGAAATTTTATAATTATATGAGGATGTCTCATGTTAATTGTATGCATGTAATGAAAATGGGATGATTTAAATAGATTATATAGTTCTAGTGGAAGTCTAGCCACAAGTTGGCATTTGTTTGCATGAGAACACCTTGGAAAATAATGGATCACTTGAGGAACTGTATAACAGTGAAAGGGATACCTGAGCCTAGAGGGTTAGTTGCATTGTCAAAGAACCAGGTTGTTAGGCCTAAAGAATGAAATCTAGTGTGAGTTGCACTGCTGAAGAACCAGGTTGTCAGGCCTGAAGAGTGAACTTTAGTGTTAGTTTCATTGTCGAAGAACCAGTTTGTCAGGCCTGAAGAGTGAACTCTAGTGTGAGTTGCATTGTCGAAGAAATAGGTTGTCATGCCTGAAGAGTGCACTCTTGTGTGAGATACATTGCAACAACAAGGTTGTTTCTGGTTATTTTTTTTACTAACATTCTTCCTAGGAGTGAGACCCTTGAGGTCCCAACTAAGAGATTCCTAGCTACCTATGCCAGAGATACCTTGATAAACAAATGGTACATTCCTTGGGTTAGCCTTGATAAATGGGTGGTACATCCCTTGGGTTATCCCTAATAAATGAATGGTACATTCCTTGGGTTAGTCTTGATAAACATATGGTATATCCCTTGGGTTATCCCTGATAAATGAATGATACATTCCTTGGGTTGGGTAGGTCAAGAGGAAGAGGGCTGGTGGAAATCAGGATAGCTATAGGAGAATGTCAGTGGCTTATGTATATGTTTCAGGCCAAGGTTCCTTTGTATTTGTGATTTTGGGGGTAGGATGTGCCTATGTATCTGTGGTATTGGGGCCATAGTTCCTATGTAATTTTTTTTAGTCTAGATTTCCCGTGTGATTTTGGGGCAGAGAGAATATATGTTGATTATTGGCCGGCGAGTCGGAATTGTAAAATAAATTACACATGTAAGACATTGTGCACTGAGGACAGTGAAAAAATAAGGGGGAGGGGATGTAACATCCCCATTTCTAATCCCCGAGAATTATAATGTAATTGTGTAAATGTGAATTAGGCTAGTGAGTCAAAGTGTTGGGATGAAGAGCCCATATTGATTTAATCTGGTTGGGGGTCGATTTGCATATTATGAACATTGAAATAATTAATAAATAATAATCGTTGGCTTCAATATGAAAGAGATGAATAATTATGGGGGGCTCTGATTCCACAAGAGAGAGGGGTCCAAGGGGGAATTATTCATGGGTATTAATCCAACCCACATTCCTGAAATTATTATCTTTGCGTGTAACCTCCTATTTGCTGATTAAGTGTATGAGAGATCGATCATTAAACTCATGTAAGAGGGTGGGTGTGAGTGGTCACATCCCATAGTTATTGGAGAGAATGGGTTGAAGTACAATCATCCTTGAGAAGAATGTGAGTCAATCAAGCAAGGAAGAAGAGGAAATTCACATGCAGAGGAGGGACAATTTTACATGGGGATTTTGGGGTAGAAAAAGGGGGAGAAGAGGGTTGGGAAGAGAACAAACCATGGTATACTTGAAGGAAAGCATTGTTTGTATATATTTTTATGCTAAGAAATAGGCATGTGTGCCTGTAAATTGGGTTTTGAGCATGTGGTGTGATTTTCTTTGGAGAAAATAACTTAGAGCCTTGTGAAGGTTGTTGTGAGAAAATATGAAACAACTGAGAGTTCCTAGAGTTCCCAACAAAGTGATTCATGGTCAAATGAATGCACTAGTGGCCCTGATAAAGGAATGGTATAGGCTCAGGGATTGTGAGAAGTGAAGGGGGTACATTCCTTGGGTAGTGCAGGTTTTGGGGAAAATAGAGAGTTCGAGGTTTGGAACTCCTCTGAGACTAGAACCTGGGTTTGGGACTGCTCTTTGTGGAGAATGGTTAGTTAGTGGGTTGGATATACTTGTGGAATCATAGCATCAACTCAGGGGTAGATTGATGATGAGAGAAAATGATCAATAGTGCCTATGGTTGGGAGGTTCATCCTTCATTTGTAGCCAATTGGTTAATCATTAACAGATAAGTGTTTATGTTTTGTTCCTAAGTTAATTCCGTTGTGTAAATGGTTTATATGAATGTTGTGTGTTTATTGTTTTCTTGAACAATTATATTCATGTTTCATATATGCTTCTAGATGCATTCAAAACCGTCCCCGAGGTGTAGGACAGTCGGTGACAGAGTGTGTTGTTAAGCCACTCCGTGTTGAAAAGTCACTGGTTTGAAACCTGTGGGGACAAAAAATCCAACCATGTTAAGGGTTGATGTGGCTCAGGCTGGGTGCGATCCCCGGGTGATTTTGATGGCTTAGATGCCCCTAAGTCGCAGTTTCTCAAGCCACAGGTTAATCTCGATGCCAACAGGTTCGACCACATTAACAAAAAAAAAAAAAAGGATGCATTCAAAACCATGGTATCAATTAATTGGTCAATATTGTGTGTGATCTGTGGATGGTAAGCTACATGAATTTAATTAGTAGTAAATCTTAATAATTTAATGAGTTTTTGCATGTAATGTTTCTCAACTAAGCATTGGGTACGTTACATTATGGTATCAAAGCTATTAAAGAGAGAGTTTTTGTGTGATGTGGCCCATCTTGGGTGGCGGGGTACATTACACAAAGGCCTTAAATGGGCCAACTTATCATTTTCTAATATAATTCATTAATACCAGTGAATTTTTGTTTTAATCCTCCCTACCAATAATTGTTAAATCATCCATTGTTTTTGGTTCTAAGAGTGTTGAATATACATGAATAGGTTGGACATTTTGTGATGGGTTCTCCCTAGATTTAGTTTAGACACATAAAATCTTTCTTCTAATATACTCTAGGAGAGATTACTAAATTCTCTCTGGCATGTTCAATTGAATTTCCTGTACAATTTGACTCAAACACAATATATTATGATTCATAGATGAAGGTTGTGAGTGGATAGGACCCTTTTCTATAAAAGGCATATCCCTTCTTTTTGCCACGATATCACCTAGCATGGTGGAGGCTCTTGTCAAAGTCTCCATGCCTTGTAGATGATTGGTAAGTCGAAAATTATTGTAGTTATCCTTGTACCTTGAAAAAAATCCTTGGTTCCTTAGTGTGGAAATATTTTATCATTTTTTTTTTCTAAGCCTCCTCTAGGGAATATTACACTTGTGAAACATCGAAAATAAAGCATAAAAAGTTTCAATAATTTATCTTCTAGAGAATATTTCTATCAAAAAAATTCATCAAAGTTTCAAGGTATTACTCACCTCTTGACTTTATTCTCTTGGTTATGAAAAACCTACAAAATACAAAAGAAGTCATCGACCTCTTCTTGTAAATTCAAGAAAAACACATAACAAAATGACGCATATTCTCCAATGTAAAACTGGATTGATATCGTTTGGTTATAAAACATACTTATAAATATAACAACTCGTATCTATAATGGTTATTATGCTAGTCAGTCCTTTTGGGGAAACCATCAATAGAATGGTTATTCACCTACAAAATGCCACCTCTACACAATATTCAAGAGCATGAAACGATTAAGATTGGTAATAATCTTTCAAAATCTGATTCAGATGAAAACAGAGTTATCATTTTTTATAACCTTATAAAATCAAATGGCTTATTGATAATAAGCTTCATAATGATGAAACACAATTTCAAAGCTCATTAGATCATCCTTTCCCTTTTGAAATGATATATTAGTATTCTTTGGTAGGTTCGATTCACTAATGTATGCAAAATTCATGGTAATAATTCGTTTCAACAAATCAGAGAAAACAATATATATTATCAAAGGAAATACCCTGATACCACTTTTGTAGGTCCTCTAGTTATTAAATACATACATAATGTCATATGATTTTAGTTCCAAGCATTATAATCCTCTCAAGAGTATTGTAAAATTTCACTTTCTATCACATTAAATTAGAATGGACAATGCTGCTAAATACTAGTTGACTGTGCCACAATCACGAAATACTCATGCTATATTCTAATTAACCTGAAGACACCATAATGTAAGACATCACTTCAACAAAATAAACATCCATACTATAGGTAACCTTTTTCTACGTATAACGAAGAGGATCACACTCATAGAATGACATTTTCCAACTAATCATTTTAAAATCTTTCTCATGTTAGGAAAATAAATAAATTGAGATATGTACCATCCTTTATGCAACACAAATTCACTTGTGCCCTAGTTCTTTGTTGGTGGTATTCCATTAGCATTTTTAGTAGCTTTTCTAAGTTTTTGTTTTTTTAAAGAAAACTTAATCATTTTGCAACCATTAATAAATGAGAGATTTTATTATTATTATTATTTAAAAATAATAAAGAAACCCATTCCCTACTTTAAAAAACCGTTGTTTATTGTGGAGTATCCAATGCTAAAAAAAAACTTATCATATGAAATTGGGAAAGATGAAAGATGAGAAGAAATTCAAATAGCTTATTATTGTTAACAAGGGAAAAGGTTATGGAGATTTCATTGGATAATCGATTTTTCAAAGAATTGTCGGAAATGGTTGGTGGAGAATAAAACAACATAGAAAAAAGAGGAAGGATAAAGTACTCTTACCTTACAACATCCTAATAACATCAAGAGTGAAAGATAAAAGAAAAAAAAATCCTAGGTGAGACAATGGGATTAATATAGTATGCAAACAAGATAGCTAAGCATAAGCCATAAGCACAAGTTCCAAACTTAATGAGGTGTTTAAGACATTGAAGAACCCAAAAAAATATATATCAAGGATTTCTAATTAACATGGTATAGATGAGATACACTTGTAATTTTCATGGAGTGCAGTAATCTTATTATCGTTTATTTCTTCTCCTTTGGGCCTGCTCCATCCAATGACTATATTTTTTGATTCTTGGCCGATGGTTGGTTCCTCAGTAATCTTATTATCATTTACAAGGCATAATATACTCCATCCCTCTATGTAGAAACATTCTACATTTCTTTGATATCCCTTCTATGCTCAACTATGAGAACTTGTAAATAAATTAATGTTACAAAATGAATACAAACATTTTTCCTTTTAATTTCTTATAATATTATTACATTTATATTTTCCACCCTAGGCCTTAAAGGGGACCTGCAAATGTTATTTTTTTTCATATCACATGTTATTTTCTCCAAAAATCATATTTTTAAACTTAGTTATACTTTACGTAGGGAAAATGACATCTGGTCTCTTATTTCTTATTGCACTTAGGAAACTAGTGATTGGTCACTTATTGTCTTCATGCAACCAACAATTTCCCCTATAATCTTTTAGATCCATATAGTTATGGGAATATCAATGAGGGATGGGTTTACTATGATGAATTATGGGCCATGGAAATTATGCATGACCTATTTTTTCCAAGTTCCAAACCTATAATCTATTTCTTAGTTTCCTCCATATTCCAATAAAACAATGTCAAATAAATGGGATGTGATAGTGTTCAAGCATCCATAATATACTTATGCTGCTAGAGAGAAACCAGGGAGAGACTCTTTCTTCCATATTGAGAGAGTTGAGTGTTGGAGTATCCACACTTCTGAGAGGAGTTTCCTAGTTGAGGGAGGGCATCCTATCCTTGATGTGATACATAGCTTAATCTTACTATTTCCACCAAGTGAGAGAGGTATAATGAGGAGACTCAAGAGTTTGGAGCTAGGAAGGTGTTGCATGATATCTAGGTATTATCTTGTTGTACTTTATTTCATATATAATATAGATCTATCACATTTCCCCCTCGAATGCTTGTAATTCATGATTGTTCATATTCAAACATTGGTATATCGTATTTCCCTTAAGAAATTAGATTAGATCTACTTATAAATAGTTTTCTCTTTGTGCTAAATGAGATTGAAAGAGGTGTGTCCTATTTCTTGTGTGCAGATGATAGAATGTGGGAGCTAGTATTTGGATCTCAGACCTTCATCAACTTGTATTGTGATAGATCAGCCATCGTTAAAATGTAACACATGCTATCCTCTCATGTAAGCATAATCTAAATGAACAAGTTTCATATCTAGAGTAAAAATACATATCTTTCTATCTCGTTGTCTGTCATTGACTGATATCATCATATCACTGAGAGGGATCACCTATGTATAAGAGAGTTTCTCTAATATTAGAATTGGAAACTCCACTAAGGAGGAACCTATTGTTTTCTTCCTTAGTCCTTAAAGAGTTCCCTTGGTTATTTTCTATTTCTGAAAAGTATTGATAGCTCTGCTCTCTGTGTTATCTATGTCTGGGTGGCAGAAAGTCTGAAATTTTTTAGATACGAGTTTATTTCTGTAAGTTTTTCTCAAATTCATCTATGGTCGCATGTATTTGGTTGACAAAGCAAACATTTACATATTTCTAGTTAGAAACCCATGACTAGACCCTTTGGTCATATTCTTCTCAAGGAAAACTTGCAATTGGTCATAGGCTACACAAAGCAAACCTATTATCGAGTCATGTAGGTGGACTTTTGAAGTTTGTTTCTTAGCATGGTCTTAGATCTAGTTGTTCTTTGTTCTAGGTAGGTTGCATAGGATCTATAATTAATATATTTGTACATGGATATATTATTCTTGTCTCGTTTTGTAACACACCCACTGCGACGTAATAATTTTTTTGCCTTTTCTCGAGGGACAGAATCTATGAAAACCTACGGAGCTTAGCACAGGCTACAGATGCCACCTCTTCCTCGGCAGAGTCTCTGTGCGACCTCCCAGTCTCAAGGATTGTTCATTTTCTTTTATGAGCCGAAGCAGCCCCTTTTGATTTCCAGCTGGAATCTTCTTCCAATCGATCCACAGGTCCTTTTGGAAGCTCCCCTGTGTGAACAGCACTAGGCGTGAGATCCACCCTCTCCGAGTGACCACAGTGCCATGACTAGGGCCTATTCTCAAAGGCGCTTGTCGCAACTCGCAATCTCACGACTTCGCGAGTCGAAACTACTGACTCTTCCTTCCCAAATTCACGATATCCGAAATCACGTAATGGGTATAGCTCCCTTCTGTCAGTGTCCTCTGTGCGTGACCAATGGCTAGGCTAAGCACTAGCTCCCGTCGCAACTTCGTGATTTTGCACGTCGAAAGGTTGAGCACTCATGCTCTTATCCCACGAATCCCCGAGATGCGAGAAGTCAACGGAGTGGCGATGCGTGTCCACCTGTCAATCATATGGGCCCCACTTTGTGGTTCTGCCACGTGTTCCTTCGTGCTCGGATTTCATCACTTCGCGACTTCTGATGTTGAAAAGAGGTCCTCTCAACCTCCGAACCTCCAAATGCATGATACACGCGATGAGGCTCTAATCCAACGGTCCTCCCGTGACCTGGATCCAACGGTGATCCTTACTCGCAATTTCGCCACTCGCGACTTGGAGCAGCCAACTCCTGGGCTCTCACCTTTTGAACCTCCGAGTTTGCAAGATCCCTTGATCTCTGCCACATGTCCTCCTCAGACAGAAGGTTCTGATCTTCTTGCAACTTTTCCACTCACGAATTCAAGAGACTTCCTCCTCTGACTCTCGATGTCTGAATCCTCGATAGAGAGGATCTCGCGACACGTGTCCTCCTTCCAACAGATGGCTCAGATTCTTCCACAACTTCACCACTCGCAAAGTCTAGACGTTCACCTCTGTGAGTCCTGATGCTCGAGTCTCCAAAGCGGATGATCTCACGACATGCATCCCTCCACAAACGGATGGCTCCGATCCTTTGGCCAACAGGACTCCCTCAGATGGATGGTCCTCGTTGTTTCATGATTTCCATCATGGAGTGTCTCGATCTCTTGTCCTCGAGACTTTCAAAATCCCGAAGTCTGAATCCTAGGAATGGGCAATCTTGCGACACATATCCTCCTTAGATTGAATGGTCCAGATCTATATCGAGACTTCCACCATGGAGTGTCTCGATCTCTTGTGATCGGGACTTCCGAAATCCCAAAGTCTGAATCGCCGGAATGGGAAATCTTGCGACACATATCCTCCTTAGATCAGGTGATTATCGGGTTTTCTAACTAAGATCTGACGGCTCAGATCTGTCCCATGCTATGCACTCTCCCACTGCTCCCTGGACATGGAAAAACCAATGATCCAAATACTCCCACATACCTTAGGGATCTACGGTCCCGATTTCTTCGCTACTCACGAAGATAAAGGAAAAGGGTTAAGCCATGTAACGCCCTCGTTTCTTCCTCCAATATAATGGTCATGAATGACCAAATATATTCCGATGCGATCTTGTCCGTCGATCGATACTGATCTCTATGCTACTATTTCAGGATTCTAAGAGGATCATTCTTCCTCGTACAGGGTTGCTAAGACTTGCGCTTTCAAATCCTTTTCTAGGTTCTCGGTAAGCTTTCCAAGAAGAGCATCTCTGTGGAGAGATCTATTCCGGGTATTCCTGGGGATGAATAAGGACATAGATTTCCCAAAAGCAGACTTGAAGTCTGAATTAGATCGGTATGCATATAAATAGAGATTTATAAAACATAATCCATACGTAGTCTTTCCATTATAAGCATGCAACCACCATTTCTAAATCAAAACACTCCACAGGTAGTCTTATACTCAAATCATTCATAAAAATACACAGACTATGAGCATACATGTCAGCATATAAATTCCAAGATGAAAGATGTAAAACACTTATCAGAAATAACACCATATGTGAGTGCAACTGCTGAGAGGGGTGCTCGTTTCCACCCAACCGTAGGCTCAGTGACTCCTAATAGATTTACCACTATCCACCCGCGAGCTAAGACCATGATGCTGCGAGACTGCGTCTCTGTTTTCCAGTGACAGGGAATGAAGGTTACTCTCCTTCTTCTCTACTATCACTCACTCTGAATTTTTCCAGAGTTCTTCTTCTTCTTTCCCTCGCATCTGCCCCCTGATCGCCCACTCTTCCTGCCTTTTCTCCTTTCGGTGAGGTTGCATGTGGAACAATCTTCCTCGCAGTGGTTAGGTCTGAGGACTCTACGGATGGGCGGTTCACCCCCATCCCTCATTACTCATGAGGAGCCCTTTACCTACCAATCTTGACGATTCATTTAATTCAGGGTGAGGGAGCCGCTCTTGGTTCTTCGGGCCAGTGAATTACAAATACGGTATTGGTTTCAGTGGAAGTTAACGCCACCTTTCCAGGTGCCTTCCACCACCTTTCTTCATCCATCATGGTCTCTTTTTCAGCATATCCCCTCTCAGCAGTCCTGCAATATATATTCATAATATTATTCACATTCATCGACCTTTTTCACAAGGTCCATTCACACCACACATTCACATTTTTTAGTTTGCCACAATTCATGGCCAATATAGTTATTTTTTATAGACTGGGGGAAACAGGGTGTTACAATTCCCTCCCCCTTAAAGGAACATCGTCCTCGATGTTCTTATCTATCAAAATGACATGCATGTACAGAAGTAAACAAAATTGGATATGCCTGTCTCATGGCATCCTCCATTTCCCATGTAACCTCATCTGGGCCAAAATGTCTCCACTGCACCTTGACCTGTGCAATGGTTCAGTTCTAGAGTGGGGTTTCTTTTCTGTCCAGTATGCACTAAGGTTCTAGTAGAAATTCTCCCTCTGGTTCCACTTGGATTACAGACCAGTCAATTATATGGTTAACATCATGTACATATTTCTTCAATAATGAAACATGGAAAACATTATGTTCTTTTACTGTGGGAGGCAGTGCTAGCCTATAGGCTACAGGTCCCACTCTATCTAGGACCTCAAACGGTCCACAATACCGAGGTGCCAACTTGGCACAAGCTCCCATTTTCAGAGAACTCTTCATCGATCTAACTCTGAGATATACATGGTCTTCCATTTTGAACTCTCTTGGAGTTCTCTTTTGGTTGGCATAACTTTTCTGTCGGTTCTGAGCGACCTTCAAGTTTTTTTTTATCTGAGTCACTTGCTGTTCCATTTCCTTCAACATGTCAGGTCCAAAAGAAATCATGTTTACGGGATTACTCCAACTGACAGGAGTGTTGCATGGTCTACCATAGAGGACTTCAAAGGGACTCATCTTTAAGGATGCTTGGTAGCCGTTGTTGTAGGCGAACTCTACTAGGGGTAGGTAGTCTTCCCACTTCTTAGGTTGGTGCATTACATGCATTCTTAGTATGTATTCAAGTATTTGGTTCACTCTTTCTGTTTGTCCATCAGTTTGAGGGTGATAGGCGGTGCTAAACAACAATTTGGTTTCTAAGCCAACCATCAGTGACTTCCAAAAGTTGGAAGCAAATTTCGTGTCTCTGTCAGACACGATCTCTTTCGGCATACCATGCAATCTAAATATCTCCTTCATGAATACCTGGGTGATATCGATTTCTTTGCAAGTAGACTTGACAGGGATAAAATGAGAAGACTTGCTCAATTTATCCACCACTACCATAATGGCATCATTCTGTTTGGTCGATGTTGGTAATCCAGTGATGAAATCCATGGAGATGGTTTCCCATTTCCATTCTGGGATTGGTAAAGGTTGCAATAATCTTGTTGGGTGTCAATGTTCTACTTTAACTTGTTGGCACTCTATGCATTTGGCTAAGTACTCGGCTATGTCTTTCTTCATTCTAGGCCAATAGAATTGTCTCCTAGTGGTCGTGATCATCTTCTAGTATCCTGGATGAACAGAATAGGGTCTTTTATATAGTTCATCTAGTATGAACCTCTTCAAGTCATCACAATTTGGAATATAAAATCTGCTTCTGTAAGTGAGCAAACCTCCTTCGGTCATCTGGTAGCCTTCATATTTTGCTCCGGCGGGTTCTTGTTGTAGGTACATGGTCACGGTCTGGACGAAGGGGTCTGTTTCTTGTGCATTTCTAGTTCTTTCTTTGACATCTGCCTCACAGGTGCTCACCACGGCCAGGTGAATTGTTTTCATGCTTCTACTAAGGGCATCCGCCACCCTATTTTCTTTTCCTTTAATATGTTTGATTTCAAAATCAAACTTGCTAAGGAGGTCCATCCACCTAGCTTGTCTCGCATTGAGCTTTGGTTGATCAAACAGGTATCACAATCCACAGTGATCTTTCATGAGTACAAATTTTCTTCCTAGGAGGTAATGCCTCCACATTTTCAAGGCATGTACTATGGCAACCAGCTCTAGATCATGGGTCACATAGTTGACTTCATGCTCATTCAATTTTTGGGATTCATAGCAGATCACACTTACTCCCTGCATAAGGACTCCTCCAAGCCCTTCCTTACAGACATCTATGCACATAAGGAAGTCAACTTCAGGATTGACGATCTTCAACATGGGTGCATGGGTCAGTACATGTTTCAGGGTTTGAAATCTTTCTTCACATTTCTGTGTCCACAGGAATTTTGTCCCCTTCTTCTGGAGGGCAGTGATTGGACAACCAATCTTGGAGAATCCTTTTATAGATCTCCTATAGTATCCTGTTAATCCCATAAAGGATCCGATGTCCAAAACATCCTTTGGGGTAGGCCATTCCATGATAGACCTGATCTTGTCAAGGTCTACTGCTACCCCTTCTTCAGATAGGATGTGGTGTAAGTAATGTATTTTCTTCTGGAAGAAGTCACATTTGCTAAATTTGGCATAGAGCTGATGTTCTCTTAGCACTTACAGCACAAGCCTAAGATGATCTTCATGCTCTTCTCTATTCTTGGAGTAAATTAATATATTGTCAATAAGAACCAACACAAATTTGTCTAGGAATTTACTGAGTACATTGTTCATCAAGCACATAAAAGTGGCAGGGGCATTGGTCAACCCAAATGGAACCACCACAAACTCATAGTGACCATACATCATTTGGAAGGCAGTTTTATGGATCTTTTCACCCCTGATTCAGACTTGATGGTATCCCGACCTCAAATCAATCTTTGAGAAAATAGACGCACCCCCAAGTGGTCGAATAGGTCATCGATCCTGGGAAAGGGGTACTTGTTCTTTATGGTTCCCTTATTGAGTTGTCTATAATCTATACACATTCTAAGGGTACCGTCCTTCTTTTTCAAAAATAGGACTAGTGCTCCCCATGGAGACACATTGGGTCGAATATAACCTTTATCCATCATTTCTTTTGATTGTAATTTGAGTTCAACTACTTGGGTGTGCTCATCTGGTAGGGTGTCCTTGACACTGGCACTACTCTCGGTGCAAGTTCTATCGAGAAGTCTATGTCTCTTCTCATAGGTAGACCCGACACCTCTTCCAGAAACACATCCATGTATTCTCTCAGGATAGGGTGATCATCAGGGCTTGGTTTTTCACCTTTGATTGTTTTCAATACTTGTATCGCATAGAAGGAACATTCCTTTTGGAAATACTTTCTCATTTGTAGAGCTGATATTTGTCTCACTGAGACAGGTTTTCAGATCCCTTGAAGGGTTATATTTTTCCCTTCTTTATGTACACATTCTAAGGTTTTATGGTAACAGTCCAATCTGGCTTTATGGGAAGCTAGCTAATCCATACCAATCAACAGATCATACGATCCCAGGAGTAATATGTTAAGGGTTTCTTGGGTGGGGAATCTACCCAACATCAATTGGCAAGCTGGTATAACCTCTGCTACCCTTCTTTTGGTGCCAGTGGCTAACTGTACCAACCATGGCTTGGTATGTTTTTATGGTTGTAGTTTACACTTATCAACAACTTTAGGGTCTATATAACTCAAATTTGAACCAAGGTCAATTACAACAAACACTAGATGGTTGAAAATCATACCTTCTATTTCCACTACTGAAGCTTGGTGGTCGACTTGGTTATTATCCAAGGCTACATAAATTTGTGGCACACTCCTAGCCGCATCATTGACGGTGGTAGTTTCCTGGATGTTATAAATCCTCTGAATATTCTGTTGTCAGTCTGGATAGTCTCTCAGCAGATGTTCTTCCCTGCAACCCTAGCATTTCAAAGGTTCAGTCTTTGGGTTATCATTCTTCACTGATATGGGTCCAGAAGTTTTATTTCCACTCAAGGAGGGAAAATTATGCTAGTGCATACTCCAGGCTGGGAAGCTCATTCTTGGGTTCTTCTTATAGTTCTTAAATCCTAGGGATTTAATTCCCCTTTTCTGAAATCTTGAACTATTCTTCTATTTCCATCCCTCGTGAGGTTTTGCTCGATGCCCAAACTTTTCATGACAATAGGTCGCCTTTCGAATAGTTCCTTCTAGAGTCTTTGGCTCATCAAATTCAATTATTTCCTGATAGACCTTAGGTAGTCCACTCATGAAGTGTTTCACCTTTGCCTTTTCCACCTTGATATAGGGTACATACCTCAACAAATCGAGGAATTTGTTGACATATTCTTCTATAGTGAGTTGTCCCAGTTTGAGTTCATAAAAATCTTTAGTCTTTTCGTCGAAATATTTTTCCGACAAATACTTCTTTCGAAAGTATTTCTCAAACCGTTCCCAAGACAGGTCCTCTTCACAAACCCCTTTCACATTCTTAAGCTCTTCCCACCAAATGGAAGCCTTTCCGTTCAAGTTGAAGGTGGCCACTCGGGCCTTCATATTTTCTGAAAAGTCATGGACTCTTAAATACTTCTTTAGTCCAAGCAGCTAGGCCTCTGCTTCCCCTCCCTTATTTATTTCACCATCGAAGGAGGGTGGTTTGGCTTTTTTGAATTCTTCGAATTTATGACCTTTGGAAGAATTTTGCTTCTTTTGTTTCTTTCAGGGATAGGAACTGGTTCTGTTGCTAGAAGAGCCCTCTGAATCGCTATCTTCCTTCTCAGAGGAATCATCTGATGCTTGTCTTTTACCTCTGGGGAAGACCTTTTTCGACCCGCTCCTCTCAGTATGACCACTGATATGACCATGTTTCTGAGTTTCGGGTTCATGCTGCATTTGTCTTTGTAGATCGGATAAACTCTGTAGTAAAACTGCGTTAATTTCTGTTTGTTTTTCTTGTTCTTTTATCATCCTTTCATTGTCGGCCTTACAACATTGTAATTCGACCATGAGGCTCCTGACAGTCTCGGCTAGACCTGGAGGGGTCCCTGCTTCCGTCCTTTCATTGAACTCTTTGTCTCTATTGTGGGAGCATTCTCCCACTTCATGGTGAATCACCATACTATGCGTTGATAATTTTCCATGGTTGATCTTCCGCTTGTGTGCCAAAGGAAAAACACTAGTTGTTAGTTGATATTTATATTTATTTATAACTAGTACATAATTCATATTTTCACATGTACACACACAATAGGGGTTTTTCATTCTCAACTTCATCTTTTAATTAGGGAGGTTAAGACAGAGGGGTTACTCTTTTTAGGAGTGTTCCAAATGGAGCTTCTACGCAACCCGTTCATGAGCCCTAACAGACCAAGTGTTGTAACCATGCTCTGATACCAATTTTTAACACACCCGCTATGGTGTAATAAATATTTTTCCTTTTCTCGAGGGACAGAATCCCCAAAAACCTATGGAGCTTAGAACAGGCTCCAGACGCCACCTCTACCTTGACAGAGTCTCTGCGCGACCTCCCGGTCTTAAGGATTGTTCAGTTTCTTTTATGAGACGAAGCGACCCCTTTTGATTTCCAGCTGGAATCTTCTTCAAATCGATCCACAGGTCCTTTTGAAGGATCCCCTGTGCGAACAACACTAGGCATGAGCTCCACCCTCTCCGAGTGACCACAACGCTATGAACAAGGCCTATTCTCAAAGTCACTTGTCACAACTCGCAATCTCATGAGTTCGCGAGTCGAAACTCCTAACTCTTCCTTCCCAAATTCATGATATCCGAAATCACGTAATGGGTATAGCGATGCGTGTCCGCCTGTCAATCATATGGCCCCCACTTTGTGATTCTGTCAAGTGTTCCTTTGTGCCCAACTTTCATCACTTTGTGACTTCTAATGTTGAAAAGAGGTCCTCTCAACCTCTGAACTTTCGAATGCACGATACGTGCAATGAGGCTTTGATCCAACGATCCTCCCATGACCTGGATCCAATGGTGATCCTTACTCCTCGCAATTTCAACACTTGTGACTTGGAGCACCCAAATCCTGGGCTCTCACCTTGTGAACCTCTGAGTTCGTGAGATCCATCGATCTCTGCCACCTGTCCTCCTCAGACAGACGGTTCTCATCTTCTCGCAACTTCGCCACTCGCAAAGTCAAGAGACTTCCTCCTCTGACTCCTGATGTCCAAATCCTCGATAGAGAGGATCTCGCGACATGTGTCCTCCTTACAACGGATGGCTCCGATTCTTCCGTGACTTCGCCACTCACAAATTCTAGACATTCACCTTTGTGAGTCCCAATGCCTGAGTCTCCAAAGCGGATGATCTCATGACACACATCTTTCGCAGATGGACAACTCTGATCCTTTGGACAACAAGACTCCCTCAGATGGATGGTCCTCATTTTTTTGAGATTTCCATCATGGAGTGTTCCGATCTCTTGTCCTCAAGACTTTCAAAATCCTGAAGTATGAATCCTCAGAATGGGAAATATTGTGACACGTATCTTCCTTAGATCGGATGGTCTAGATATATATCAGGACTTCCACCATGGAGTGTCCTGATTACTTTTCATCAGAACTTCTGGAATCCCAAAGTCCGAATTCCCAGAATGGGAAATCTTGCGACACGTATCCGCCTTAGATCATATGGTTGTCGGGTTTTCTAACCAAGATTTGACGGCTCAGATCTGTCCCACGCTGTGCACTCTCCCACTGCTCCCTGGACATGGAAAAACCAACGGTCCAGATACTCCTGCAGACCTTGGGGATCTATGGTCTCGATTTCTTCGCTACTCATGAAGATAAAGGAAAAGGGTTAAGGCATGTAATGCCCTCGTTTCTTCCTCCAATCTAACAGTTGTGAATGACCACAGATCTTCCGACGGGATCTTGTCTGTCGATCGATACTTATCCCAACGCTACTATTTTGGTATTCTAAGAGGATCATTCTTCCTCATACAGGGTTTCTAAGACATTCTCTTTCAAATCCTTTTCCAGGTTCTCAGTAATCTTTCCAAGAAGAGAATCTCTGTGGAGAGATCTATTACGGGTATTCCTTGGGACGAATAAGGACATAGATTTCCCAAAAGTAGACTTGAAGTCTGAATTATATCGGTATGCATATAAATAGTGATTTATAAAACATAAGCCATACGTAGTCTTTCCATTATAAGCATGCAACCACCATTTCTAAATCAAAACACTCCACAGGTTGTCTTATACTCAAATCATTCATAAAACTGCACAAACCATGAGCATACATGTCAGCATATAAATTCCAAGATGCAAGATGTAAAACACTTATCAGAAATAACACCAGATGTGAATGCAACTGTTTCAGGATTAATCCGTAAGTGCGGACACAAACCGATCTCCCTAAATCCACCTGGATCTAGAACAAAGCAGGACAGAATAATACTCTTTCCCTAGATTTATACTATTGAATGAACTAGGAGGCAAGGATCATGTACATACCTTATGAATGCTTCCTTGGGTCTCTGTTGTACCAATTTCGCTCCAATTCTCTTGCACCGTCAAGACCACAATAGTACAAACCAATCGAAGTGAAGACAATTCAATATATTCAACAGCTAATCTATACATATGATCAAGGAGTTATGTAATAAAGTGACATTGGCTTTATGGGAAAGAGACATATTACTGTATTGAATTGATAGAAAGAAAGACTTACAACTTGAGCCTTGATGTTGTAGATCTCCTTTCGATGGCTCCTAGCTCTGACACACACACTTTCTCATGCATGAAGAAGATCAACCACTCCTGATAACCTTGTTGGTGTCTCTAGCTGCTGTAGCATCAGTCCTTCATACAATATTGCACTAATTCTCCAATAAATCTCTTACTAGCTTGCTGCTTAACCCTTTCCATGAGCATTCCTCTCAATTTATAAGAGAGAATAGATCAGTTACTTGGATAGGAAATGATCCCAAGATATTAGGAAAGCCAGTACTTAGATAACCATTCGAATGCCAACTCATCCTTCTGGAAGATTCCCTTCTAGAAGGCTCGAGAACTTCATCTTTTTCTTCCTTTAGAAGATGTTCACACCCTGATAGTTAGGTACAGTATGAACCCCTCACACCCTAGCTTAATGCAGCCTGCGAGAATCAGGCATTCTCGCAGGAAAATATATAAGTAGCCTGCGAACCTCCTTTAAAAGTATGATTTTTGGAAGTAAACAAAGGTAACTTTTCTCAGGAAAGTGTTCTTATTGAAGAGCTTGATTTTCCATCATCATAACATCATCACGATGACCAAAATTGTGGATAACAGAATGCCCCCCAAATTCTGAGAGTGGAACCAGTGACAGTCGATAGACTTTGTAAGCTATGTGTGTGTGTCAAGAACCAAGAGCACATCTAATCGGAAACCTGCAAACATCCAAGCATTGACAGAATATCATATAGATCAATTCTGAGGTAGGCATTCCCATACTCAGATCATAGACTAATGACAAAGGTCATGGCCACCAATCATACACTGTGGATCCATGTTGTCACAATATAGCATAGCCACCTGAATACACCGTGGATCTACGCGACAATTTTTTTTTAATCAAGACATCATAGCGACGAAACATACACAGTGGATCTATGTGTTGCAAATTATACATACTCCATCGCAACCTAGATCATAAAGAGAATATCCAGGGTCTTCAATCTCATCACCCAAAGTACGAATCTAACCATGTGATTACATGTGTTGAAGTCGAACATGGCAGAAACCACTTGATTACCGGTCATTGATGCAACCGTTAACAAGTGCGAGGGAAATCACCATTGATGTCAATGCTCCCAAGGTACTATAGTACAATCCATCGAGTGTGAATAAATGAGTTGATGTCGAACATCCGAAGGAATCTTTCGATCAGGGGTCAATGATGTAAACCCACTGTCGAAAGTGAGAAACTTTCCATTGAGGCATGCAAGCTTCAAGGTACTAAATAATTTCTAAGTCTTGATTCCGGATAATGTGCTGAAGTCGACAGAACAAAAATCGTCACCGGAGGGCCTTGATGTATCCCCCATCAATGACACAAAATGAGTAACAGAGTTTGAAGGTGAAACAGAGCACTTTGCAAATTGGACCAGACATAGGGAAAGCCGACACAGAGAGAATGGATAACTACAGATGGCTGACTCAATATAGGTTTCGGATGAACTGCTCTTGAACATATGAACGACATGACCAATGATTTGGTAGCATTGACTCAGATATGACACATGGAATGACCTTGTTATCAAATCGAATGAGAGACAAATGGATTTCCCAAACCAGCTTCAAAGGACTAATAGGGGGTGTCATGTTCAAGAGCGATGCTTACTGCCAATCAATACAAATATGAAACACATCCCTTTCCCAAATTTCCCCCACCATTTCTGGCAAGTACCTCTTTATTTTTACGCAAGCTTGAAGAGGATCACATATGCTTGTTGATATAAGCTCATCCTTCGGACGAGTCCCT
>JZKD02S0866632.1:311110-329887 GCA_000966675.3 Picea glauca
GTTTTTCAAGATTATAGAGTTTGGAAAAACACTTAAAAGAGAAATCTCTCAGTTCCTTTTTCGTACAATAGTCCAACGAGACCGAAAAAGGGTTAAACTATTGCTCGAAGGACGCGTACTTCAAATACTTTAGCGAGCATGAAAATAGCAATATCGCTCGGCAATCTTTTCATGTTTAGAGAGTCTGAAAAGAGCTTAAAGAAAACTCCAGGGGGGTTCCTTTTTCGTATAACCATAGCGAGCCTGAAAAAGTGATAAAACAACGCTCGGTCTCGTTCTTATGTTTTTCACAAGCGTAAGAACGGACAAAAGGCGCTCGAGGTTTTATGTCAAAACCATAGATAACAATCAAAATCACACCACACCATAGAAAACTTCTGTCCATAATCATCCATGTTACCTGCGAGTCATTTCACTCATTTTCACATTAGTGATTAGGGTTAAATAATAAATAAACATAAAAAACCCACATTTGATATAGTAAAAAGTAATTAAAATGAGTCAATAACAAAATATACCATATCATTTTCACACTTTTACCATTGAGTTCAAAAACCCTCATTTTACCCTCTACATTCGGTGCCAATTTCCGGGAGCTATGGGTGATCATTTGACGAGCCGTTAGAAGCATTGTGGTAAGTTCTCCATTCCTGATCTTTTCATGGTTCAAAATTATGATTTCATTGGTTAAAAGTTCAGTTTTAACTTAGTTTTTTGAACCCTATGTGCGTGGAGGCATTCTCGCAGGTAGCCCATACGGGACCTGCGAGAATGAATCATTCTTGCAGGTGGGCCCTAAGCCACCTGCGAGATGTTCGCACTATGTGTAGTAGGTCACTTGCGAATAGCGCAGAACTCAAAAATTTATGCAACGTTTAGCCAATAGAAAAAATTTATTTCATGTAAAAGATCATTAACCATGTTTGTATGTTTCGTATGCAGGTAAATAGCCACAACCATGGTGCTAGAGTGGCGGGAATGAGAGCACGAGGAGGATAATTCCAATGCCAAAAACCATCCTCCCACCATAGCTTCACTAAGAGACTGTGGTCTCTTAAAATACTTCCGTATCCTGGGCATGAGAGCCCAAGTTCGATTACTGGAGTACCTAGTTCGAATGTGGGATCCAGACCAACAAGTTTTCATCGTGGGAGCTCATACATTGACTATTGACATTGAGGACATCTATTTCTTGACTGGATTATCCAGGTGTGGGTCCTATGTCAGTCTGACCGGCAGCAGAGAAGGGGGTTTAAAAATGAGTGAATATTGCAACCAATACTGCGTACCTGAGGCTGAAAGAAAGAAAGGGAAAGTGGCAATTTGGGGAGTAACTGATTTGAATCTCCGCACTATTCTCTTCACCATTGCTCGGATGGCAGGAAGTGCCACTCCACATATGGATTTGCAAAGCTATTTCCAGTACGCCATCGAGTGTACTGAGCCTCGGGTTTTTAACTGAGCTGATGCAGTATTGCGCAATATCAAAAAATAGTTGACTAAGTGCAGGCGTGGAGATCTGAAACAATTTTGTTATGGATCGTTGTTAGTGTCCTTATTCCTAGAGGGTCCCTGTATTTCGTCTACAGGCTGAGTGGGATCTTCCTGGTCCCAGGGATCTGAGGATGTTGCGGTGGTGTCGGCTCATGGCCTGACATGTGGCAGGACCTATCGTCAAATATGACGATATTTTCTTTGACTGGTTGCAGAGCCAGATGCTGATGGTGGACGACTACGCATATGATGGGATGGATTTCCGAGGAGATCCAGATCTAGCACTACCTGAGGACGCTCAGTGGGGAGACCTCGGTAAGAAGTACACAAATTTTGGTTTTTTAAATGTTTTTTGAATTTTTAATCATATTTAAATGTTTTTGTTTTATAGATTTACCCAAATACTAACACCAAAATATTTGTTGATAACACAGACATTGGACCATACAGACCTGCCGGCAGTTCTCCTATCCAGCGAAGAGGAGAAGCAACAGTAGCGGTACCACAGTACGTCGAGGATTATCTGAGAGTGGAGCAAAATTTAGGGGGCCTCACAGTTGACATTCTAGATATGACTCTGGAAGAGATTCCACGATACGATCAACGTCACACTGTAGGAGTTTCTACAGCTATGGGTCAACTGCTCCGCAGAGTAGCTAGGGCAGTAGTGTGTTACTGTGAACATCATCCATGATGTCACCTTGTAGAAGCTATGAGCTTCAAGTTTTGATATTTTGGTCTTCGGACAAACTTTTGTAAAAATAAACTCTTTTGATCGTTATATATATAAAGACGGCTTCTACCAGTTTACTTTACATAGTGTGAATTGTAATGTGTTTGATTTATAAATTGTTCAAATGTCTGTCCAATACATAATTAGCCAATGCATCTGTTAATGTATTAAGACGTCTAGGAATATGCTGATATTCAATGTAATCAAAATATCGTTCCAAGAGGCGAATATGCAAATACACTCGTAATAAATTAGGACTTCGAATAGAGTAGACATTACTTAGCTGTAGTACCACAAGCTGTGAGTCGAGTCGCACAACCAAGTGACGAATTCCAAGGGAGATAGCATCAACCAATAACGGCGCTATACTCGACAATATTTTTGGTTGCACGGCCAAGACATACACCTCGTAAAGATATAAGATCGTTTTTTGGGGCATAGATTTCCCATGCAGCGAAATCTAGGTTCCAAGTACTACATCTAGCACCATCAGCGAAGCCAATATAAGGTAGCGAATACTCCGACATATGGCAATCAAACACAACCTCACGTAAGGGCAGAGACCAGATAACGTCAAAAGCAAACTAAAATAACACACACACAGTATGATACCTAAAATACAAGTACTCATGCACAAATGACTTATGCATAGTACTTCTTTAAGTACAACCCATTCCTGGGTTCACTCAAAGGTACACCATCATAATCCACCAGCTCATATTCTCCTTTTTCCAAAACTTTGCTAATAATGTAAGGCCCACGCCACATCGGTTCGAATTTCCCAGCTCCCAAGACATCTTTATCTTGTTCATATAGAAGAACAAGATCTCCTTCAGAGAAAACGCGAGGCTTGACATGCTTGTCATACTGTGCCTTAACACGTTTCTTCTGGGATTCTATTACAAGTGTAGCGTCACGACGAGTCTCGTCTAATCGCATTAGATACAACAGATGCTCCTCTTCAGCAGAAGTATTGGGTAAGAGTTCTACAGCTAGCTACAAAGAAGGTATTTCGCATTCTATTGGCAGAATGGCTTCCATGCCATAAACTAATCGAAAGGGTGTAAATCCCGTAGCAGATTTAACAGATGTCCGATATGCCCACAATGTCGAAAATATCATTGTGTGCCAGCTAGTTTTATGAATTCCTATCATCCGTCGAATCATATTTATGAGAACCTTATTGATTGCTTCGACCTGGCCATTAGCCTGCAGATAATAGGGTGTTGAGCTATCATGACGAAGGCCCAACTTTTCCGTAAGTTTAGACATCATATAATTCCTAAAATGACTACCGTGATCGGTAACGATAGCCTGAGGAATGCCAAAATGAGTGATGAAATGGTTGAAAAGAAATAATGCTGCGGTCTTTCCAGTATTATAGAATGTTGGCATCGCCTCGGCCCACTTTGTAAAATAATCAACAACTACAATAATATAACCATGCCCCCGGACCGAGTGAGGGTGACATGTCATGAAATCAATGCCCCATTTTGCAAAAGGACCAACTGAGACCACAGGATGAAGGGGAGCAGGATGCAACTGAATATTTTGATTGTAGGTCTGGCAGACATGACACTTCTGAACAACATTAATGCAGTCATTGAACAAGGAAGGCCAAAAATATCCTGCATGCAAGATTTTCTGGGCAGTAGCATACCCAGACATATGACCACCACATGCTCCCGAATGGCATTCATTCAAAGCTTTCTCAGCTTCGTCAAAATTCAAACAACGCCGAAAGACAGAGTCAATGCCTCGATGGTAAATAGTATCTCCGAGGATAATATATTGACATGCTTGATAATAGATACGACGACATTCGGTTCTAGACAAGGCAGGCCGTAAAGTTTGAGTTTGGAGATATATAATGATATCTCCATACCAAATATCATTAGTACTGATAAGGAAAAGTGATTCGTCAGGTAACGAATCGACTGCTACACTTTTTGTGGCAGAGTGGGGAAAATCACAAATTAACTCAGCAAAAACTAAGGATTTCTTCGACGTGGCGCGATCGAATTCCAAGTCAAACTCCTGGAGAATGACAATCCACTTGGAGTACTTGCCCCCCAACAATTGACGTGTCAAAATATGTTGCATGGGGTTACAATGCGAAATCACTGTAGTTTTCCTGGAGAGAATATAATGACGAAAATGTTGAACCGCTTGAACAACAGCCAGAGCTAGCTTTTCAACATGTTGGTACTTGATTTCAGTGGAAGTGAGACTTCGACTCAAGTAATATATAACATGTTCATTGTGTGCATCATCCTCCTGAACAAGAACCATGCTGATAGTATACTCAGAAGCAACTAGATAAATAAAGTAATCCTGACTATAATCAGGAGGGAAAAGAAGTGGAGCTTTTGTGAGGGATAGCTTCAAAGCTTCAAAAGTGTTGTTGGCAACCTTATCCCAAACAAACTCTGAACCTTTCTTTAGAAGACGTGTAAAACCACGAGTAATCTCGGCGTAATTAGGGATGAAATGACAAAGAAAGTTTGCTTTCCCCTGCAAACTTTGTAACTGGCGTAATGAAGAAGGAGGAGGGAGATTAAGAATCGCCTCAGCCTTAATAGGATCTACCTGGATCCCTTGACGTGAAACAATGAAACCGAGGAGACGGCCAGACTCTACGTAAAAGACACATTTATGAGGATTCAGGCGAATGCGATAGAACCGACAACGAACGAAAATTGCTCAGAGATGATTAGGGTGATCGACTCGACGTAAAGAATGAGCTGGCAAGTCGTCCAAATAAGGTTGAACGATATGCTTTATATCGTGAAACACATAAGACATAGCACATTGAAACGTTGCACCTGCGTTCTTAAGACCGAAGGGAATTTTTCTATAGGCGAAAGTACCCCAAGGACAAATAAAAGCAATTTTATGTTGGTCCTCAGGAGCGATGTTAATTTGATTATAGCCAAAAAATCCATCCATGAGAGAAAAGATTTCACTGCCGGCACAGTCATCGACGATCTGGTCAACAAAAGGGGTTGGAAAGTTGTCCTTGGGACAGGCTTTGTTAATATCCAAATAATGAACACAAACACGAATACTACCACCTTTCTTATCAATCGGTACAGGGTTGGAAACCCATTCTGTCAGAGCCACGGGATAAATAAAACCGGCTTTGAGAAGTTTTTCAACCTCAAGCTTGATAGCTGCCGCTTTGCGTGGATGGACAGGACGGAGGCGCTGCTAGATTGGTTTAGCTCTGGGGTATGTCTTAATTTCATGGACACCGATATCGGGGTCGATACTCGACATCTCTTTGTAACTCCAGACAAAGATATCGCAAAATTCTTTAAACAAGGAAGTATAAGTGACAATTTCTTCAGGAGAACACGAAGCTCCAATATGAACATTTTCAACTATCCCAAGCTTAACTGAAATATCAATGGGTATTGTGGGAGAAATATTACTGAGGTTCCCTTCCGCAAACACATCACGTGTAGATACAGGAACGGTCGATATGACAACAACGGTCGACGAAGTCGAAATCTGCTGGTAATTCTCGAGGGTGTGTTGTTCCAGAAACAGTATGGAACGATGATGCCCATCATCCCAAGGTGTGTCGGCAATGACGGACATGATCATATTGTCAGTGGGAAAGATGACATGGAAAGGATCAGGAGACAACTCATCAAAAGAGGGTATAGAAGGTATTGCCGATTGAATCGGATGATAAGCAGACTCGACCGGACTTAACGACATGACGTCGCTGAAACAAGTATGATCTCCAGGATCAGGGACTATCCAAGGGTCGGTAGACACAGGAAGTTCACGAGGTACATTAGAGATCATATTAATAGAAGCAATTGACGGGTGTGGAATATCGGGTGGTGGTGGTATGGGGAAAGTACCCATTAACGAAGAGTCTTTTAAAAGATCGACTCCAACATTCTCATAACCCAGTGGGGTTTTAGCTATAAACAACACGTTGCCAGTGCGAGTATTGGAATTAAAGAAGGCAAGTTGATCAACCATGACGACCTTTCCCTAATGAGGAAAATGGACCACACAGAAAAGTGTTGACATAACAGCACGCATGGAATCTACCCAACTACGACCAAGTAGAAGATTATAATCTAGGGGAGCATCGAAAACTTCCACTTCCACTTGGACTGTCTTACCTTCGAGAGTAATAGGCAACGATGGAAGAACACTGTAAGGCTTAAAACCAGAGCCATTGAAGGCTCTCAAAGTATTTTGTGATTCATTTAAAGGAGGAGAGCCAATGGCTTTCGAACAAGTAAAAGACATTACACACGTAGAGGCACCCTCATCAATAACAGTTCGACAAATGTTCTTGTCGGCGACAACAACTTGTATCTGAAACGCAAGTTGTGGGGGTAACCTTGGAATATGATCTTCCAAGTCAAAGAATATGAGATTCGTATCTATAGGATCAATTCCACCTATCGCTTTCAACAGAGCCCTTCATTGTGCAGGACAAGACTGAAGGACTTCAAGGGAAGACATCGCTGAAGGTGCTTGGGCCAGATCTTCGACAATGATATGGTTCTGGGCAGCACGAGCATGAGGATTGAATGTCGATTTCTTAATGAAACCTTTCGAGGGTGGTCGTATACTTGTATCAAGGTTCGGTCGTTCGAGATGAAGAGGACCGTTGGTGGGTGGAGTCGGTGGAGAGGGTTGTACCAAAGGAGGAGGTAAATCATCAACTTTCTCTTTAGATGGAGTATAGTCTTTATCTCTAGTGGTAACTGAAACGTTGTCTTTCGTAGAATCACCGGTACACATCAAAACGTATGATGTCATAGAAGTAGATGGTTGGTCATGGATGAACAAGGAGGCCTGTTGCTGAGACGGGAAGGGTTGGGACAAGACTGCAGGCGTAGAGGGTTTTGGCGTTCCTTGAAGGAACTTATTAACTTCGGCACGTCTAGGACAATCCTTCGTGTAGTGATCGTCACCACAGATAAGGCAAGGGTAACATGGTTTTCGCTTATCTCGATCGTCAACAAGAGGGGTTTTAGTTTGCTCATTTTGATTATTATTTTTACTCTCCTTATTCTTGCCTCTCCCTTTCTTTGATTTATTTTTACTGGTCGACGTAGATTGAACAACGTTCACTTCAGAAGTTTTACCGGTGGGAGGAGAAGGAGATGGAGCATTTTGAACATTAGAAGAAATGGATTTAGGGGTTGTACTTGAAACCGAGTGTGAGTGGGTATGAGTAGTACCAATCACACCATCAGCTGCATGAGAGGCAACTGGAGTAGTTGAAGTGCTGGAAGTACCGGGACAAGGTAGTTCAGGTAGTAGGTTATACAATGTTCCCGTTTGCAAATAAACGAGATCAAGATATTGAGCACGACTGATAGCCTGCTCCTCTATAATGACACTTCCCATAGAAATGTCTTTACCAATTTCGTTCATGAAGGATTTCGTAAACCATTCTGCCAGTAACTGATCAGGGAGTTCAAGTTTAATGAGACGTCATCTCCTTCACCACTCATGGATATGATCTGCAATATGAGTGCCTTTAGTTTGCTTGAAAGAAGTCAAGATCTCAGTCCTAGTATCGTAATAGATTAATAACTGGTAGTGTGTGAGAAAATCCATAGCTAGTGTGTTGAAATCAGAAAAGAAACCTCGTGGCAATTCAATATACCACTTCGTAGCAGCACTAGTAAGAGTTCTTTGAAAAAGACGTAGACGAATGGAGTCATCCATCAGCGAGTTGGATGAACACCATAAATGAAAAGTCATGACATGATTATTTGGGTCCTCTCCCGCCTTGCCATCGAATTTCGGAATATCTGATGGAAGCTTAGCAAGAATAACAGGCCATTGGGGAGAGTGACGAATAGGATCATTGAGAATCCTAGACAAATATGGCAAATCCAAGGTAGCAAGAAAAGGCAACTGCCGATTCACTTGTGGGTACTGGTGACTTTGGGGTGGAAGCCCTGTCGGCAAACCAGTAGGACCGTATGCAGTCTTCCCATAGAGGGAAGACCCTGGTTGATTCGGTGGTGGCTGGATAGGATAGTAACCCCAAGGATTGTGACCTTGAGTTTGAGTAGGGACCTGAGGTTGAGTAGTCTGACCCGAACCCCAAATAGGATTAGTTATACCCGGATAAGGTTTGCCTACAGTAGGGACAGTTTTCTGCCCCCCAGCACTTTGAGGAAAATTTCGTAGAAGTTGATTCCAATACTGGGCCAAGTCAGGAGGTATGTTTTGTCCAAAAGGTGAGGTTGGTCCCCCTATAGTAGGTATAGTTCCACCCAGAATTTGTGTGCCAACCATAGGTTGTGTAGTAACTGTGTTGTGTCCGGGAAAAGGAAAAGGAAAAGGAATAGTACCACCCTATCCACCAACAAGAATCTACAAGTTAGGTGCAATGGTTGGAATAGTGCCACTAGGATTAGGATTACCAAAAGGAAATTGAGGGAGTGTCAGAATAAAACTGGGAATAGGATGCCCAGGAAAAGGAGGACCACCTGGAGAAACAGCTAGGGTTTGCGGAGGTGTCGGATTAGAAGCATTCAACAAAGAATTCAACACATGGTACCCGGGTGGTAATGTCGGGATAACATCAGGTATTCTCTGGGTATTGATAGGAGCAAGGGTAGTCGCAGGAATTCCGGTTTGGACACTCGTAGTATTTGCGAGATGGGCCATCTCGGGAGGAAGAACAAAATGGTAAGTGGTCGCTACAGGTGTAGTTTTAGTCTGAGGAGATACTGGAGAGTTGATTTTGTAAACCGGAGGTGACTCAGTACCGAAAAGGACTCGTCGGAAATCACCCGACCACAAAGGATCTTGGCCTACTACACCAAAAGAAGGCCCAACAGTTGATTCAAAATATGTAACAACTGCTTCTTCAGAAGGATTTAATTGCACAAAAGATTGTTCACCGCGATGAATGCAATAGTCCTCTCTAGTATTGGTAATTTGAAAATCTTCTAGAGAATCAGTGTGTTCTACCCATGGAGGTGGTGTAGAAATGTCTTGGACTTCACTTTGATGAGGGGAACCTTCAGGGGTACCCTCAGGTGTCGTCATAGGTAAGGTTTGTGAAACGTCTGGATGTTCCAGAGATAAACCTTGCATCCTATGTGAACGTCATGGGGGAGAAATTGTAAACAGGTAACAAGCTCCGCTAAGAAAATCCTATGGTCAACTTCGAGAAACAACACACACTAGTAAAGAAAATCTAGGAATCAATCACCAAGAAAACCAAACCTTCTAATTTCGAAGCCACTAGTTGGTGATGAAATCCAATGTCACAACAATGAGATGAGAAGGGGCGGGGCTAGGGTGGAAAAGTTACGCTGACGACCTGCTTAATGGACTTACACCCTGGTGTAAGCTCCCACACATAATCGTGGGTATACCCTCCAAGGATCCCGAGTGAGTCTGGCCAACGTCAATTCAAGGTACTGTAAATACTTTCCCCTTCACATTCACCTTGGGTAAGAACCTAGAGAGATAGGCCACTAAGGTCACCACAAACAACAGTAAAACCTAGGGGAACAGTCGTCAGTCTGATCCACATGAAAGGGCAGGGTATATATCCCAAAATCAACTCAAAGGCTTCCACTCATCATTGTGGGTATACCTCGGAGCGATCCCCGTAATACGTGCAATCTCTACACTGATTCCAACAAAGCAGGGTTAGTAACTCTACCAACACCAATGCAACCTAGTGCTTGACCCTTGTGTTAGAAGGGGAATCCCAGGACAGTATGTTGCAAATGGAATTTAACACTCCCTAACTCAAGATGCTATTGTGTGTTTATGAGATTTTGGAGAGTGTATCTCTCTTCCTACTCCAAAGCACTAGCCTAGCTAAATGTTGGTGTAAAAGAGCCCTAGAAAAGAGTTTACTAGATAGATTTTAAGATTACGCAATGTTTTTAAAAGTTGTTATTTACTCAAAGGTAACGGAAGTGAAACTCATGTTGTATGACTCTGACCCAAGTAATGCAAGGATAATAATGAAATATGACTCTTTTCATTCCACGAATCCTAGTTATGGGAGAGAGAGGAAATTTTCCAAATCAACTCAATACTATCATGCAATGCACAATTTCCTTTCAGATGTCAATGAAAACAACCATTTATCAAATGACAATTTCTATGTGTCTTTTCCAAATACTTCAACAAACTCTAAAATTTGATTTTTCAATGTTTTCTAAAAGGCAAAAACAATGTTTTTGAAAGAAAAAATTATTATTCACTTTCCAAAAAGAATTCCAACTATGTCAATGAGAAATCATAAAACCAAATCTTAAAGAATCAATCAATGACAACCCAATCACTTCTTTCAATGAAAGCAAAAACAAAACAAAAAGAAAACCAATGAGTCTTCTCAATGCAAACGAAAATGTTCCTTCGAACCAACAAGAAAATTAGAAACACCGAACACTTAACTCTCAACCAATCACTGGTTCTCAGTCAACCAGATACACTCAACTCCAGAAGTCAGAGAGAATGAATTTCCAATAAGACCCAAGAAATGAAAGTCAAGCTACAAAGGGCAAGAAACACCTTGAAACCCTAAAACAGTTCAAGCATGCAAACTAAAGAAGGAGAAGTATCAATCAATGATCCAATAAGCCTATCAAAGGTGAAACAGCTGATCTGAGCAGTCAAAACTTATATTCAAAATTTTCAAAAATCTTGCTCGCAGGCAAGCAGTGTAACACAATGCGAGAAGATAGGATTCTCGCAGGCCACCTTGAAGCAAGGTGCGAGGTGTTTGCACTGGACCCTATATGCAGGGTGCGAACCTGACTGGTTCTTGCAGGCTGTAGTTAGACACAGTGCGAGAACTCTTGAAGATGATAAAAAATTTGAAAATCAAAGAAAAAGTGACAGAGGCTTATAGACCCAGAAGGTCTCTCAGGATATCCTGAGGACTCAGAGACTGATAAAACAAGAGAAAAATGGAACCAGATAAAATGTCCACATAAAAATAAAAAAACCACCAAAAAATGGGATAGGTCCCCAGTGGAGTCGCCAATTTTGTTTCAGGATTAATCCATAAGTGCGGACACAAACCGATCTCCCTAAATCCACCTGGATCTAGAACAAAGCAGGACAAAATAATACTCTTTTCGTAGATTTATATTATTAAATGAACTAGGAGGAAAGGATCATGTACATACCTTATGAATGCTTCCTTGGGTCTCTATTGTACCAATTTCGCTCCAATTCTCTTGCACCGTCAAGACCACAACAGTACAAACCAATCGAAGTGAAGACAATTCAATATATTCAACAACTAATCTATACATATGATCAAGGAGTTATGTAATAAAGTGACATTGGCTTTATGGGAAAGAGACATATTACTGTATTGAATTGATAGAAAGAAAGAATTACAACTTGAGCCTTGATGTTGTAGATCTCCTTTCTATGGCTCCTAGCTCTGACACACACACTTGCTCATGCATGAAGAAGATCAACCACTCCTGATAACTTTGCTGCTGTCTCTAGCTACTGTAGCATCAGTCCTTCATACAATATTGCACTAATTCTCCAATAAATCTCTTACTATCTTGCTGCTTAAACCTTTCCATGAGCATTCCTCTCAATTTATAAGAGAGAATAGATTAGTTACTTGGAAAGGAAATGATCCCAAGATATCAGGAAAGCCAGTACTTAGATAACCATTCGAATTCCAACTCATCCTTCTGGAAGATTCCCTTCTAGAAGGCTCGAGAACTTCAACTTTTTCTTCCTTTAGAAGATGTTCGCACCCTGATAGTTAGGTACAGTGTGAACCCCTCGCACCCTAGCTTAATGCAACCTGCGAGAATCAGGCATTCTCGCAGGAAAATATATAAGTAGCCTGCGAACCTCCTTTAAAAGTATGATTTTTGGAAGAAGACAAAGGTAACTTTTCTCAGGAAAGTGTTCTTAGTGAAGAGCTTGATTTTCCATCATCATAACATCATCACGATGAACAAAATTGTGGATAACAACAACTGCAGAGATGGGTGCTCGTTTCCACCCAACTGTAGGCTCAGCAACTCCCAACAGATTTACCACTAGCCACCCCCGAGATGAGACCATGATGCTGCGAGTTTGCGTTTCTATTTTCCAGTGATCGAGAATGAAAGTTACTCTCCTTCTTCTCTGCTATCACTCACTCTGTATTTTTCCAGATTTCTTCTTCCTCTTTCCCTCGCGTTTTCCCCCTGATCACCCACTCTTCCTGCCTTTTCTCCTTTTGGCGAGATTGCATGTGGCACGATCTTCCTCACAGTGGTCAGGTCTGAGGACTCTACAGATAGGTGGTTCACCCCCATCCTTCATTACTCATGAGGATCCCTTTACCTACCAATCCTGATGAGTCATTTAATTTGGGGCCAGCGAGATTCTCTTGGTTCTCTAGGCCAGTGAAGTCCAAATATGGTATTGGTTTCGGTGGAAGTTAATGCCACCTTTCTAGGTGACTTCCACCACCTTTCTTCAACTATCATGGTCTCTTTTTCAGCATATCCCCTCTCAGCAGTCCTGCAATATATATTCATAATATTATTCACATTCATCGACCTTTTTCACAAGGGCCATTCACACCACACATTCACATTTTTTAGTTTGCCACAGTTCATGGCCAGTATAGTTATTTTTTACAGACTGGGAGAAACAGGGTGTTACACATTTTTTGTGAAAGTGGATCTAGGAGCCTCACATATTGTGTGTTTTTATTTGGAAAATTTGTATTGGTTTTTCCTTGGGAGTAGTGACCTTGGTAAAATTACGGTGCATGAAATTTCTAGATCTAGTTGTCTAGTATGTATTTTATTTCATTTTTATCTCAATTCAAATCAAAAAATAAAAAGTTCATTGCATAACTATTTCTTGCAAAAGTTTTGGGTATTGATTCTTGTATCAATATTGTCTTGCGACTCAAACACTATAACACTTCCTCATGGGATATTATCTTATCTATTGTTCTACACTTCTCAATGAAATCTTTTCACAGTCTCAACCAAGTCCACTGGATCCACCCTACTTTTTCATCCATTGGACTCGGTCTCGGAAGTTCCCATGTTGACATGTAAACCTATGAAATCCTCCTCATGGTTTAAAGATCCTTGGGAATCCTCCATATCTCTAGTCCTCCTATAGAAACTAGATATACTTTCTTGTACCTCTAATTCTACAAAAAATGTGCATGCAACAATTGTTGTTAGAGTTATGCACATTGTAAAATATTTTATTATTCAGGCTATAGGTCATTCTTCATCTCAATTTTGAAGACAAAAAGTTCACCAAGACAAATTATGTTTATTTAAACACATTCCTCTATGAATTATATTAACAACAATTATACCCATGCCTTATTTTGAGTTTTGAGAAAAATGTTATAGCCTTCAGAAGTTTGCAATTTCCACTCATTTGTGCTCTATTTTTACTAATGTAATTTTTTTGAGTGACCATTTTCTTCCCTCTATAACAAAAAATATGTCATGAATTAGGAAAAATTTTGTATCAGGAATAGATAATATTTGTGATTTTGAACACACATCAACTCTCAGATTTGGAATCCAATTCTCTAATCAAATTTTGTATAAATATGAAAATAATGGATTTTTCCCTATTTGAGTATCCCCACACCAACCCCTTTTGAATTTTGCTAGCATCCCAAATGGGTATATCCATGCCTGATTTGTGAGTTGTCTATAAAAATTTCACCTTTATCCGAGCCTCAGTTACTAGGCACAACCCAAATCTTAAAAAAAAATTAGTTCATGCTTTTTAAAAACTTTTAAGTAGAATTAGCCAATGGCCCTCACCAGAAATCTTGTATCCCTCGTTACTGTAGACATACCCATAAAATTTCATCTAATTATGAGTTGAAATGCTCCTATTATGGCCAGAACAAGTTTTTGGCTCCAAAATTTTATTTTCTTTTTGTAAATTGTCTTCTTGCTGACATGGGAACCTAGTTGACATGGCATGGCACGTGGCTACTAATTTCCACCTGTCATCCCTTGATTCGACCATGTCATCATCCTCCTTTACCTTCATCGATGATTGAATTATTCTCTACATCGACGATCGTTGATTTCCTATAAAGTCACTTCTTCATAGGATTTCATCGAACCCTGGAAAATTATAAGTTTTTGGACCAAATCTAGGATGAATCAATATCAATACAAGAATAAATATCCTATTAGACCCAACTTGAGGCCACATGCTAGTGGCATGTTTGGTTCAATTTCCAATGTTTTGGTTGGATAATTAAGTGGGTTAATGAGTCAAATGACCATCTCAATGAACTCATTAGCCACTGTGCCAACAAACCAAAGTGAAATAGTCTTTACTTAGACTTCCAAAGTTCATTTGGTCTAATCTACACAACTGCAGAAATCTCAACGACCTGGAGGAAAGAAAAAGAATAAGAAGAAAAATTATGACAATGATCAAGGGACTATTCAAACCCAAAAAAATGCTACTCGAGGCACCAAGGAGAAGAAGAAAATGAAGATTCCATACAAGATTTGTGGTGGAGACCATCTTATTCACTAATATCCTAGGATGGATGAGATTCATAATTTTTTCTCCTAGGAGGGAGCTAAACAACAACATGCTATTTTGAAAAATGAATTCCCTCCTTAGAGGAAGAAAATGGTTACATCAAATCCTGCACCTTCGTAAGGGGGAACTGTCGATAACCCCAACAAGGGGTAATCCATTGAATGCCAATGTATACATTTATGATCAAGTAGTTAATTTACAAATCGAATCTTTGTAACATCCCCATTTTTAATCCCCAATTTAATGATGTATAATGCAAATATGATGTATGGTCGCATACCAAGTGATGTAATATGTAAAGTTTGTATATATTAAATAAAATGTTTCACCAGATGTAGACGAACATATAAATAGACATGGAGGATAAGTATCCACAAGAGAGGGAGTTCAAGGAGGGGTTCCAAGTGATAAGCACCCATGTCTGTTAAACCCAAAATATATTTCCAAATTATATTTTCTATAAACCTTCTATTTCCTTTGGAGTGTTTTCAAGCCCCGAACATTGAATACATGTAAGAGGGTTGGTGTGTGAAGTCACCTCACATAGTTATTGAGAGCATGGGATGATAAAATAAAGCATGAAGTAAATTCTAAGGTATGTGGACTTCATCATGGATGAGAAGGTCTAAATTTGAAGGTTCTTGAGTTGAGTTCCATCCTTCTATAAGGATAAAGTTTAGTTTGATGAGAACAAGAATTTGGAAGAAGACATAAGAAAAGATAGGTATTTGTATGAGAAAAATAAAGGAAGGTCATCTTTCCAAAAGGCCCGTGATGATAAGAATAAAGGAAATATGGATCAGATCAAGAAAGGTTTCAAGCCACCTTTCATCAGGAACAATTCTTAATCATATTAGCAAGGGAATCCAACACAAGGTGAAAAACAAATGATAGATTCCCTGGGGAAAAGGACAAGACATCATTTCATAAAGTGTTGGGGATGTGAAGGAGAAAACATGTATAAATATTTTCCTTGTTGGGCGCTTCATTTTGAAGAATGATTTTTTCAAAGGAATAAAGTTTTTATGGAACCCCAAAGCACATAACATTATATACAAGTGGTGGAAAGTTAACTACCAATGCACTAGCAAGGAAAAAGAGTGATGTGCTAGCTGGAAAACCAATAGAAATATATGGAACATTCGAGCGCATGCCAGAAGGACATGAAATCAAGAAAGTGTAACAGTGGAATCAAGAAGCTAATAAGCCCCGAGAAAAAGTTATAAATAATGGAGTTATGTGATGGGTTGGGGTTGTATTTTAGTTCGATTATAATTGAATTTGTTTAAGTCAGGGTTTTTATTATGTTCTCTGTTGTTCTGTTCTATTCTAAGTTCCAACTATGAGTTTCCCATTTGGTCTACGTTTATTGCACCTGTTGATGTGGAGCGTTGAGTTTTGTAGCTATTGAGCATTACTGAATAAGGAATTCAACTACGCAGACTATGAGAGTCCAGATCGAATATCTCATTACCAATCCTATTGTATAAGCCTCAATATGAAGAGCAATTCCATGTATGAATATATGAAGGATTATTTGTCTACTTAATTTTTTTTTTATTATGAGGATGAATATATGGAATATTTCCTATGTAATCTGTTATGTGTTTTGTATTTACTAATTCATTACTATTTTAGAAACTTTTGTAATGTATGTGTTTACTTTAACGTTGCACAACACTGACTATTCACTGTCTTTACTGATCTAAGGCTTCTAATGATATGATCAATATACATTTAAGTATGGAAATGTGTTATGATGTGCTAGATTTGATGACATGTCCTCTATAATTCATTGTATCACACATAGTCTTATCTAGGCTTCGAGTGATACCCCCTTCCATTGCAGAAGGTTGAATATTCTAGTGTAACTAAAATACAATGGTACCTTTGTTGGTAACCTCCAAGAACACTGGTCTCCAATTTCACACCAACAAATGGTTTCATTGTTGGGACCTAACTTCTGAGTGAGTTTTCATAGAATGAAGCATGAAATCTTTGAGACTGACATTGAAATATGGTGTAACACACCCGACCCATAAATACCCTTTCTAGGGATGGGGCATCAATTTTTTTTTCCTAACTATCTCAAATCCTAATTCCGAGATCTCCATTTGTTACTTCTCACCATGATATTTGTAACGGTCACCGCTGCACTAAAATATGAGCTCTGGTCTGTAATTCACTGCCTCTTGAAGTTACCCTGGTGTTATTAGATGGGGTCTTCGATGTTCTATGCTGAAAAATTATTTTTTCCTAATCCCCAGAGTCTCGAAATATCACAATGTGTCCTTAGCCATTCAATGATCAAAGTTCGACATTTTACATTGAGTGTCCCTTTTTTTGGCGTTCGACAATCAACAATCATCATTAAACATTCAACGTTTGGTGGTCAGGGATTAATGTCGATCGTTCGATGTTTGACGATCGATGATCGACATTGAACATCCATTTACTACACTACAACCCAAATCTTCCGAACTCCCAAATTTATTCAGACTTCCAGAATCCTGGACACATCACCAACCACGTTGGCTAGGCGGGAACGAACGAGAAACTGACACGCAGTGAGGGCCAGGGTGACACTTATCATCATTAGGGGTTGACACGTGTAAGGATCTAATAGGCATAAAAGATATGTGAATCATCCATATGATGGTGACACATGACATGCATAATGTGGGTCCACGTCTCCTTAAATGATGTCAGAATGCCACATCATCTTGGACTGATAACTGCCCAACCCTTTGATCTCACGGTCAGTAAGAGTCCACATAGATCCATAGATATACAACTCCTGTTACTTTGTAGCTCTGGGTTTCGGATCTTACCAACCCCTCACATCACAAATTCATTGAAGAGCCACGTCTTTGGACTCTCGGATATAGTGCCATGTTTCCTCTAGCTATCAATGGTCCATATTACTTCATTGTTCATGACTTCGAGAGTTTTCATACCTTGAAAACTCTTGGCCAAGCTCCTCTGGAGTACTAATTATTTGGACTATAGGATCTCCTACCACATATCCTCTCATCCAACAACTCTAGTTCGATGGAAAACATTTGGCAGGGGACAAATAGGGGCCACATGTCACTCCACGATGCATTCCTGGTTGGTTGGGTAGTCGAGGGTGGGTTCCTTAGATCAACAACTAAGAGGGATATTGAAGTATCTAAGGATCGACGGTCCATGTCACTTAGGATTTTTGACATTCATCTTTCGACTTCCTCTCTAGAACACACCTGATATATCGCCAAATGTACCTAGCAGTCATGACCAGGATTTACTTTGACTTGCAGAGCTCCTAGGAAAATTGCATGTCCCTATACTGTCGAATACCCAAACTTCTGGATACTCGTTGATATATGGACATGTGTCCCTACACTTTCAATGATCTTTCTTAACTTCGCGACTATGACATTCAAGGGTTTCGACTCTAGACCAGTCCTAATCTCTCGAAGGAGAAATTCGTCAAAGCACTTAATGCTACCCTTCCTACATATGTTCTAACAGTTGTGAGAGATCTCCACTGGATCCCCAGATCAACGACCCTCACAACTATGGACTTCGACTGTTTTCGAGGGTTGTGGTGTCATAAGTTCCAAAGTCCCGAAGCCAAAATGGTTAGCTCCTTTCGGACTAGCGCAGGGTTCCTAGACCTTGGTCATATGGATCCCCAAATGAAGCTCGGGTTGTAATATCTACTCTTAGACGAGATTTGGTTAAAGTCACAACATCGATGGACCTCTAAACTCTCGGAGTTCCAAAGCCAGGGAGACTTGGTTCCTTTTGTTTAACGTAGGGTTCCCAAACATTGGTCATATGGGTCCTTTGGAAATTCTTGTGGGCTAAGCACTAATCCTTTTAGCAACAAATGAGTTAAGGACATGGGAAGGATCCCTTGGTTAGATGAGTGGATAGTTTGAATAAAACACCCTTTTTCCCACAAAGTTGAACTTCGCATTCCCGCTAAGGTAACTCAAAATATTGGTAGGATTGAGGAATTT
>JZKD02S0866632.1:329937-387666 GCA_000966675.3 Picea glauca
CCTTGGTCATATGGATCCCCAAATGAAGCTCGGGTTGTAATATCTACTCTTAGACGAGATTTGGTTAAAGTCACAACATCGATGGACCTCTAAACTCTCGGAGTTCCAAAGCCAGCGAGGCTTGGTGGCTTTTGTTTAACATAGGGTTTCAAAACAATGGTCATATGGCTCCTTTGGTCATTCTTGTGGTCTAAGCGTTAATCCTTTTAGCTCACAACCTGTTAAGGACATGGGAAGGATCCCTTGGTTAGATGAGTTGATAGTTTGAATAAAACACCCTTGTTCCCACAAAGTTGAACTTCGCATTCCCGCTAAGGTAACTCAAAATATTGGTAGGATTGAGGAATTTTAGTTAATCCTACCCTAACTCTCCTATGATTTCACATCCCATAACTCTCTAGCAGTTGAACTAAGATAACTCGAAGACCAAGTAAATAAAATAGTTTACAGAAGAAAAAGAGCATTTATTATAACTATTCAACCACTACAATAATTAACCATAATACATAAATTCAATCATCGCATTCAATGTATTACACAGAGTAAGAAAATACTTTTCAGAACTGGAAAATGTGAAGCAACTGTTGAAAGGGGTGTTTGTTTCCTCCCAACCATAGGCACATCCACTCCTGACATTGGCCACTCTCAAGCTATACCATTATGCTATGAGAGGGATTATTTCTCCTTAATCCACGACAGTCAGGGACAGAGGTTACTCTCCTCCTCCCATAGGAACTTGGCAACTGGTTTTCTCTACTCCAAGCAAGGAGGTATGCACAAGCACTTCTTCAATCACTTGTCGGCTTCATTTATCATCTTGCAGTGAAACCCTTCCCATAGCTTCTTATAGCCAAAACGAGCTTGATTTTGATCTTTTCTCTCTACTCTAGAGTCGAAAAAACATGATTCTCTTCTCTTCTCTTCTCTTCTCATCTCAAGATTTTTCTCTCTACTATGTTGTCTTGCAGATTTATCTCCATCCCCTGAATCACCTCCTTTATTTCCTTCCTCAAAAAAGTTCTCTGGGTCCAAATCCCAATTCGTGGTCATGCCTAGAAGCATTATAGATGGGTACCCTATTCCATCTCCTCATTAACTCTTGAGGATGGCCTTCCAACTACCATCCTGATTGGTAATTCATTTATGGGTCATAGAACTATTGAGAAATTACACCCAGTAGATAATGGTCCAGTGAGGGTAATCTCAACCATTATTGGTTTCCCTTCACCATATCTCTCATAGAATCCATGGTCTATCTTGTAAAACTCCCCCCCTTCTAGTAGTTGTGCAACACATTTCCAATTCCTATTAATAATAGAAAATTCATATATTGACCCTTTTATACAAATGTTCATCAAATCAAACATTCACACATATTTAGCCCGCCATAGTCTCTTGGCCAGTTATAGTTATATTTACAAACTGGGGGAAACAGGGGTATTACAATCCCCTCCCCCTTAAAGGAACATCGTCCTTGATGTTCTATCTGCCAATGTCCTCTGTATGTACAGAAGTAAACAAAAATGGATATGTTTGTTTTATGGTTTCCTCCATTTCCCATGTATCCTCATCTGTGCCAAAGTGTTTCCACTGCACCTTGTCCTATGAAATGTTTCTTTTCTCGAGTGGGGTTTCCTTCCTGTCTTTTATGCATTGAGGTTCTAGCAAGAATCATCCCTAAGGTTCCACCTGAATCATAGACCAGTCAATAATATGATTAGAATCATTTACATATTTCTTTAATAAATAAACATGGAAAAAATTATGTGCCTTTACTGTGGGAGGAAGTGCTAGTCGATAGGCTACTAGTCCCACTCTATCCAAAAATTCAAAGGGTCCACAATACCAAGGTTCCATCTTGGCACACACTTCCATCCTCAAAGAGATTTTCCTAGGTCTAAATCAGAGATACACATGATCCCTAGCTTTGAGCACTCTAGGATCCCTTTTCATGTCTTCATATCTCTTTTGTCTATCCTGGTCTATCTATGGATTTTGTCTGATATGAATTCCTTGTTGTTCCATTTCCTTTAGCATATCTGGACCGATTGTAACTTTGTCTACTGGGTTGTTCCAGTTGATTGGAATGTTGCATTTTCTTCCATAGAGGACTTCAAAAAGGCTCATTTTTAATGACTCTTGATAGCCATTGTTGTAGGAAAATTCTACTAGTGGTAGGTATTCCTCCCACTTCTTGGGTTGATGCATTACATGCATCCTCGGCATGTATTCTAATATTTGGTTTAACCTCTTTGTCTTACCATGAGTTTGAGGGTGATAGGCTGTACTAAAGATAAATTTTGTTTCAAAACCAACAAACAAAGATTTCCAAAAGTTGGAAGTAAATTTTTTATCTCTATCGAATATAATTTCCTTAGGCATGCCATACAGTCTAAATATTTATTTCATGAAAATGTTGGAAATATCTATTTCCTTGCAAGTTGACTTGATGGGTATGAAGTGAGAAACCTTGCTTAGTTTGTCCACAACTACCATGATGACATTTTTTTGTTTGGTTGATCTTGGGAATCCTATGATGAAATCCATGGAGATGGTTTCCCATTTCCATTCGGGAATTGGTAGGGGTTGCAACAACATTGCTAGGTTTCGGTGCTCTACCTTGACTTGCTGACATTCTAGACACTTAGCTAAGTAATCAATCATGTCCTTTTTCATCCCAGGCCAATAAAATAATTTCCTAATGTTCGTGATCATTTTATGATAACCAGGATGACGAGTATATGGTCTTTTGTGTAGTTCATCCATTATGAACCTCTTCAAGTCGTCAAAATTTGGAATATACCATATTCCCTTGTAAGTCAATAGGCCATCATTAAACATCTGATAGCCTTCATACTTCAGCCCTGTGAACTCTTGCTTTAGATATGATGTCATCGTCTTGAAAAATGCATATGTTTCTTGGGCAGTTTTGACCCTCTCTTTGATGTTTGATTCATTAGCGCTTACAACTGCCAAGTGAACTACTTTCATACTTCTACTAAGGGAATCGACCACCCTATTCTCATTTCCTTTGATATGTTTGATTTCAAAATCAAACTCAGTAAGGAGAGACCTCCATCTAGCTTGTCTGACATTGAGTTTTGGTTGGTCAAACAAATACCTCAACCCACTATGGTCTATCATAAGTACAAATATTCTAACTAATAGGTAGTGCCTCCACATTTTTAAAGCATGCACTATGGCAACCAATTCCATATCATGGGTCACATAATTGACTTCATGTTCATTCAATTTTCTAGATTTGCAGCAAATCACATGTCCTTCTTTCATAAGGACTCCTCCGAGCCCTTCCTTGCAGACATTTGTACACATAAGGAATTCCTTGTTTGGGTTTACAATATTCAGTACATGTGCATTGGTTAGAAGGTATATCATATATTGAAATATTTCTTCACATTTTGATGTCCAAATGAATTTAACCCCTTTTTTCTAAAGGGAGGTGATTAGGAAACAAATGTTGGAGAATCCCTTTATGAACCTCCTATAGTATCCTGCTAGGCCCATAAAGGATTTGATATCAAACACTTCCTTTGGGGTAGTCCAATCAGTGATGTCTTTAATTTTGTCAGGATCAACTACCACTCCTTCCTTAGAAATATCATGGCCTAAGTAATGGAATTGTTTCTGGAAAATGTCACACTTACTAAGATTAGTATAGGGTTGATGTTATCTTAGTACTTGGAGTACTAGCTTGAGATGTTCTTCATGCTCTTCCCTATTCTTGGAATATATTAGGATATCATCAATGAAAACCAACACAAAATTATCCAACAAATTTTTGGATACGTTATTCATTAAGCACATAAAAGTGGTTGGCGCATTGGTAATCCCAAATGGCACCACCAAAAATTCATAGTGACCATATCTTGTCCTAAAGGATGTCTTCATCTTTAATTCAAACCTGATGGTATCCAAACCTCAAGTCAATCTTGGAGAGTAATGTATCACCCCTTAGTTGGTCAAACAAGTCACTGATCCTTGGTAAGGGATACTTATTTTTTATGTTCATCTTATTAAGTTGTCTATAATATATGCACAATATGAGTGTGACATATTTCTTTTTCACAAACAAGGTTGGTGCTCCCCATGGGGACACACTAGGACAAATGTAGCATTTGTCCCACATCTCCTTCAGTTACAGTTTGAGCTCAAATATCTCTAGTGTACTCATTTTATAGTATGTTCTAGACATTGGCACCACTCCTGGTACAAGTTCTATTGAAAAGTCAATATCCCTTCTTGGAGGTAGACCTGGCACCACTTTTGGGAATACATATTTATACTCTCTTAATATGGGATGGTCCTCTAGGATAGGTTTTTCATTCTCAACAGAGTTCAACACTTGTATTTCATATAAGGGACATCCCTTTCTGCAATACTTATTCACTTGGAGGGATACTATTTGTCTCACCGAGACAAGATTTTGAATCCCTTGTAGGGTTACCCTTATTCCTTCTTCATTTTCACACTCCAAATTTTTACTGTAACAATCCAACTTGGTTTTGTGGGCATCCAACCAATCCATGCCAATCAATAGGTCATACGATCCTAAAGGAAGTATGATTAGGTTCTCTTGGGTGAGCAACCCACTTATAACGAATTGGGATGCTGGTATGACGTATGTTACTTTTCTTTTTGGTTCCAGTGGCTAGTGGTACCAATCATTATTTAACATGTTTAACTTGTTTCAATTTACATTTATCAAAAATTTTAGGGGAAACATAACTCAAATTAGAACCAGGGTCAATTAAAATGGAAACAAGATGGTTGGGAATCGTACCTTCCATCTCCACCACTAAAGCTTGGTGGTCATCTTGTCTATTATCTAAGGCTGCATAAATTTGTGGCATGATCCTAGACACATCATTGACTATGGTATCCTCTTGGACATTGTATACCTTCTTATATCCGTGTTTCCTATGTGGATAATCCCTCAATAGATGTTACTCTCCACAACCCAAACATTTCAAGTGTTCTCTCTTCGTGTTATCAGTCTTACTTGGAACTGCTCCGAATGGTTTATTTCCACTATGGGATGGATTTTTTTTTTGATACACACTTATGGTAGGAAGGATCATCCTATATATCTTCCCATGGTTCTTGAATATCGAGAATTTAAATCCCTTCTTCTTGAATCCCAAATTTCTTTTATTCTTCCAGTCTTCATGGGGTTCTGTCTTATTATTGAATTTATCATAGCAATACCTTGCCTTTCGAATAGTATCTTCTAAAGTATTTGACTCATAAAAATCAATTCTGTTTCTGTAGGATTGAGGTAATATACCAATAAATAGTTGCATATTTACTTTTTCATCTTTTATGTAGGGAACATACCTCATAAGCTCGAGAAATTTGTTGATATATTCATCTATGGTGAGTTGTCCTAGCTTGAGTACATAGAAATCCTTTGTCTTCCCATCAAAGTACTTTTCTGACAGACACTTCTTCTTTAATTATTTCCATGATGAGTCCCTCTCATGGATTCCTTTCACATTCCTAAGGTCCTCCCACCAAATGGAATCTTTCCCATTCAGGTTGAAAATGGCTATCCGAGCCTTTAAGTTTTGAGAGTAGTCATGAACTTAGAAGTAATTCTTCAGCCCGAGTATCCAAACTTCTGATTCTTCCCCCTTATTAATATCTCCATTGAAGGTGAGTGGTTTGGATTTCTTGAATTCTTTAGGTTCATGACTCTTGGAAGGGTTCCTCTTCTTTCTTTTCATCGAGGAATGGGAACTAGTTTTTCCACTAGAATATTCCTTGAACTTGTCAGTGTCCTCACCAGAGGAATATTCCATTGAGTGTCTCTTGACTCCACGTTGGGCCTTCCTTGAGGTGTGTCTCATAGTGTGGTCACTTTCCAGACCATGCTTTTGTATCTCAGGTGGACTTCAAGTTTTCTTAGTATGATTCCTTTCCACATGACTAGAAACTGGACCATGTTGCAGTTTCCTTTGTATATATGATATAATTTGCAGTAGGGTTGCATTAATTTCAGTCTACTTTTCCTGCTAGTTTATCAACCTTTCATTGTCATCCTTAAAACTCTGTAATTATTCCATAAGGATTCTTACAGTTTCGTACAAATCGAGAGGGGTTTCCACCACCGTCCTTTCATCAAATTATTCCTCTCTATTGTGGGATCTCTCCCCCAACTCATGTGTGTCACCATCCCCTACGTTGTATTTTTCCTTCTCTTCACTGACTATTTGAGTGTTGATAAAACATTTTTTGTTAGTTACTAGTCTACCAATTTGTGAACAACACATATCATTGCAAAGTGAAGTCAACTTCTTTATTTGGAAACATTAGAAACATGCAGTGAAAACATCCAAAACATCTATCAATAGTGGAAGGTTTTGTTCCTCTCTTCAGTAGAGGTTCATGTAAGTTTCTTATAGAAGGGGAGTAAGGTAGGGTGCTACCCAATAAATTTTTGTAGTAATATTGTTATGCAACTCATGCACGAGACCAAGAAGACCAAGTGTTGTTTCCATGCTCTAATACCAATTTGTAACACACTTGACCCCTAAATACCCTTTCTAGGGATGGGGCATCAATTTTTTGTTTTTGCTAACTATCTCAAATCCTAGTTTCAGGATCTCCATTGGCTATTGCTCGTCACGATATTTCTAACGTTTGCCACCGCACTAAAATATGAGCTCTAGTATGCAATTTATTACCTCCCAAAGTTACCCTGGCATCATTAGTTGGGGTATTCAACGTTTAGTGTTGAACACTACTTTTTCCTAATCCCCGAAGTCCCAAAATCTCACCACGTGGGCTTAGTCATTCGACGATCGGATTTTTACGTTAAACGTCCCTTTTTTGGGCATTCAATAGTCGATAATTGTCATTAAAGATATGATGTTCGGAGGTTAGCGATCGATGTTAAAATTTCAACGTTTGATGATCGATGATTGACATTGAACGTCCCTTTACTACACTACACCCAAAATATTTTAAACTCCCGAAGTTATTCAGACTCCTGGAGTCCTGGACACATCACCAACCATGTTGGCCAGGTAGGCACAGACCAGAAGATGATACATAGCGAGCGTTAGGGGTGACATGTTTCCTCATTAAGGGGTGATACATGTCATGATATAATATGCATAAAGGGTCTTTGAATCATCCATTTCCAGGTGACACGTGGCATGCATAATGTGGGTCCACATCACCTTGAATGACATTAGGATGCCACGTGATATTGGACCGATAGTTTCACATCCCTTTGATTTCACGGTCAATAACAGTCAACGTAGATCCATAGATCTACAACTCCCGTTACTTCGCAACTCTAGGATTCAGAGCTTACCAACCCCTCACATCACAGATTCCCCAAAGATCCAAGTCTTTGAACTCGAGGATTGAGCGCCATCTGTCCTCTACCTATCAATGGTCTATATTACTTCTTCGTTCGCAACTTCAGGAGTTTTCATACCTTGAAAACTCTTGTCCAAGTTCCTAGGAATTACTAAGTCTTTGAACTATAGGATGGCTTGTCATGTACCCTCTCATCCAACAAATCTAGTTCATCGGAAAATATTTGACAGGGGACAAATAGGGGCCACGTGTCACTCCATAATGTGTTCCTTATTGGTTGGGAATTCAAGGGTGGTTTCCTTAGATCAACGATTGAGAGGGATCCTGAAGGATATGAGGATCTAAGATCCATGTCACTTCGAAATTTCAACATTCAGGAGTTTGAGATCTATCTTCCAGCTTCCTCTCCCAACCATGAATGATCTATCGCCATGTGTACCTAAAATTCATGCCCAAGATTTACTCCAGCTTGCAGAGCTCCAAGGAAATTTGTGCATCCCTATACTACTAAATACCTGAAATTCTGGATAGTCATTGATATGTGGACACGTGTCCCTCCCCTTTCAATTGTCTTTATTAACTTTGTGACTCTGACATTCGGGAGTTTTGGTGCTATACCACTCCTATTCTCCCAAATTAGAACTTCACTGAAGAACTTAAAGCTATCCTTCCTATGTCTGATATAATGGCTAAGAGAGATATCCAATGGATCCCTAGATCAACGAACCTCATCAATTCAGGACTCTAGCCTTTGATTGTATTCGAGGGTTGTGTGTCATAAGTTCCGAAGTCTCAAAGCCAAAAGGGATAGCTCCTTTCAGACTAGTGCAGGGTTCCCATACCCTGGTCATATGAATCCCCCAATGAAGCTCAGGATGTAAAATATAATATTATCCAAGATTTGGTTAAGGTTACAACACCCCCAGAACTCTGAACTCCCATAGTTTTGAATACAGGGAGACTTAACTCCTTTCAACTAGCACAGGGTTCCCAGACCTTGGTCATATTGGTCTTTTAGAAATTATTGTGGGATAAGAATTAATCATTTTAGAAAAAAATGAGTTAAGGGCATGGGCATGATCCCTGGGTAAGATGGGTGGATAGTCTGAAGGGAATTCCATTTTTCCCATAGAGTTGAACTTGACATTCCCACTAAGGTAACTCAAAAGATCAGCAGGACTGAGGCGTTTTAGTTAATCCTACCCTGACTCTCCTACGGTTTCACATCCCATAAATCTCTAGAAGATGAATTAAGATAAATGGAAGACCAAGTAAATAAAACAATTTATAGAAGAAAAAGATCATTTCTAATGACTGTTCAAACACTGCAAGACTTAACCATAATGCATAAATTCAATCATCGCATTCAATTGATTACACAGAGTAAGAAAATACTTATCAGAACTAGAAAATGTCAAGTGATGGTTGAAAGGGGTGCTTGTTTCCACCCAACCATAGGCACAACCACTCATGAAGAATTTACCACTAGACGCCCTCGAGATAGTTCATGATGTTCTGAGAGAGATTGTTTCTCCTTGCTCCATGATAGTCAGGGACATAGGTTACTCTCCTCCTCCCACAGGAACTTGGCAACCAATTTTCTCTACTCTAAGAAAGGAGATCTTCATGAGCACTTCCTTAGTCACTTGTCAGCCTCATTTATCATCCTCCAGGGAAACCCTTGCCATGGCTTCTTACAACGAAAACAAGTTTTCTTCCAAGCTTTTCTCTCTACTCCAGAGTCGAAAAAACATGCTTCTCTTCTCTTTTCTTCTCTTCTCTTCTCGAGATTGTTCTATCTACTCTGCTATCTTGCAGATTTGTATTTGTCCCCCGAATTACCTCCTTTATTTCCTTCCTTATCAATGTTGCATGGGTTTGAATCCCAACTCCTGGTTAGTCCTGGAAGCCTTACAGATGGGTACCCTAACCCATATCCTCATTAAATATTAAGTATGGTCTTCCAACTACCATCCTAGCTGGTAATTCATTTATAGGTTAGAGGATTGTTGAACAATTACACCTAGTAGCTACTAGTATAGTGAGGGTCATCTCAACCATTTGTGGTTTCCCTTCACCATTTCTCTCATATTATCCATGGTCTATCTTGGAAAACTCCCTCCCTTCTAGAAGTTGTGCAACACATTTCCAATTTCTATTAATAACAAAAAATTCATACATTCACCCTTTTATACAAAGGTTCATCAAATCAAACATTCACACATATTTAGTTCGCCATATTATCTTGTCCAGTTATAGTTATATTTACAAACTGGGGGAAACAAGGGTATTACACATGGTGGGAATGAAGGTGTGGTGAGTTTATATTTCAACAAACTGAGTTATGATATAAACGTTTGAGGGTTGTGAAGGAAACAATATTTTATTCTGAACCATCCATCGATCAATACAAAATCTTCTAGATCAAATTCCCAGAGGAGGTCTACTAGTGGCTCAGATGGTTACAAGAAGAACCAAAAGTTAAAGATCATGTTAAGAAGATATTTAACTAGATGATTGAGTGGCTCACTACTCTTCACAAGTTGGACCACCAGATTTGTTGAGTTGAGGACTTGTAGGTCCAAACTACATTTGAAGGATACATCATTCAATTTATCGCAGAAAATGACCAGTCATTCTCAAAGACAAAAGAATTATTTTATGAGGGATCTCGAGGGAGATTACTAAGAGAAATTTAGTTGTTGATGAAGATATTGTTGGTGGAAGAAGGAATTCTATCAGTTCCTTTGGCTGAAATGGCTGAGTAAAATCCTCTGTGCATGAGGGACGTGTGATTCAAAAAAGGATCCATTAGTTAGGAATTTTTTTATTATTGAGGTATGGGGGGTCATCGTGAGGAAAGTTCCAGAAAAAAGCAGGCTCATAAAAGGGATGTAGTTCTTGAAAAGCAGTGGCAAAAGAAGATGCAAAAGTTGATGAAGAGGCTTGATCATTCATGCAAGGAGATCAACGTTGAGAAGAGATATCCAAGAGAGTTAGATAATTTTAAAGAGTTTTAGTTACATGGAAGGTTTGCTAGCCGATGGTTAAAGGATATTTTTTGGAGAGAAATATGAGAGTTATGGATAGAATAGATGAGATGGAGAAAGTTGAAAGAAAGAATCACGACCAGAGTCACCACTGAGGATCAAGACTCATTTGTAACCTCTATAGAAGTTGTGGGAGAATCAACCCTTGCAACGCTTGAATATGTGAAGTATACTATAGGACCTGATATGACATAGCCTCCTAATGAAACCCCCTAAGTTAAGGAATCCCATCATGAAGACACTAAAACTAGTCTTGGATCACCTAGTCCTTCAGTGAATCTTCCAATCTGGTAAATTCTACAATAAAATCTCCCATAATTTTTGTTATTTTTCCTCATTCTAGTCCAACCAGTTCGAGTGGTACCAATAGTAGTAGTATGGAAAATTATTTAGTGTTATCCCAACCAGGAAATTTAGGATTTTTCTTGATAGGTTCCCAAAATCCTCCCATGGCGCACCAGGATGCAGGATCCCTCACTCGATACCTAGAATTATGGGTTAAAGGGGATGAAGATGTGGAACAAAATTGGTTCCTTTGTGAGGCCATCTAGAGGTCTCATGGAACTTTGGATGCTAATAAAATAGTTGAGTTTTAGACCATATTAAGGGGTCATGCATTAAAATGGTATATGAAATCCATTGAATTAGGGAATCCACAGGGGAAACCATTTCCTTTACCGCAAGTCAAACAAAAATATATCATCGAGTTTAAACTACCTCGATCCAAGCAACAAACTCTTTATAAGTTGTGAGAAATAAAATAGAGAGATGGGGAATCTACTTGAGAGTGTAACCAAAGTTCCTAAGATGTGATAGGGAAATTAGCCAAGCCCATTCATGAATACCACCAACAGGAATGGTTCATTCAAGGAATTTTACCATTAAATTGGATCCAAATAACCCAAAAACATATAAATACCTTGGGGGAATCCCTAGAACATGCCATTAAAATTGAGGCGATGAAAAGATATATTGACAACTTGCAGGTAAGTAGAACACCTGATGACTATAATATTATGAAAATACAGGACCATATTTTTTCCCTGATTGATAAGATTAAGAATTGACCATTCCTAGAGTATCCCAACCACAATTTTGGTGTACTAGTTCATATACAAAGGGACATACAAAGAATATATGTCCCAAACTTAGGGGTGCAAGACCTCCTCCACAACTAATGAAACCCCGACTAGAAGTACCATTGGGGGGAGTTGTGCAAGTCGCAACTATTTCACCTTCCATGGCTCGGTACAGTACCATGCCTTCCCAAACCATCAAGGTACTTAGAATAATGACTATTGTTATTTTTTTTAAAGCCATAGGCACCCCCTTCGGTTTTATCCACTCCAAAAATACACCCCTATCCAGAACATAGTTTACTGTGACTTCTGTGGGTCCCCTACTTACACCACCAAACAATGTCGTGCTTTGGATGCACTTGCAAATAGACTAGATCGGTCTCCATTCAAGGTTTATGAATATACTCAAGGTTTTGGAGGAGGACGTAGAGGTGGTGAGGGTTTCAGAGGTGGATGAACAAGTGGAAGAGGGCCAACTCGATGTTAGAATTGTGATGAGAAAGGACATTTCTCTCAAGATTGTCCTCTTTCGAGACGACCATGGTGTGCCTACTGTAGAAATAACACCCATGCCACCAAATATTTCCCCCGATTTGATTGAGAAATGGGACGATCATGGAAGGAAGTGAGGTGCCAATTTGATAAATTCAGATCTCCAACCTATCACTAAAGAGAAAGTGATCACTATTAACATTATTACTAGAAGTGAAACAAGGATTGGTGTTGATTTTGATCATTCAACTCAAAGTAAGATTCTGAAGGTGGTACCAAAAGTTGTTAGATATGACCCACAGTCGCAAGAACAAATTTTTAAGGATTTTGTTGAGATATTTCAATGGATTCCTAATCTTGCAATACTGATACCTGTAGAATCAAGCCCCGAGCTTCCATATAAACTTGCAGAGCATTGTGTGGCACAACAAGATCATCTAGTGAGACCCCATAAAACTATTTAATTGTGGTTCCACTTACTTTCTGATATTTTGGATGATGAATAAATCACTAAGGAGTTGTGGAACAAGCTCAAGGGGATTTTAGAGATTGAAACAAACCTAAAAGAGTTGTTTGTGGCTCATCTTCCTAAATACAAGTAGAGTAAAGAAAAAGAAATGACAATCCAAAAGGGATTTTAAACTAAATACTCACATTGATGGCTACGAGATTAATGATGTTACGTTATATTTGGGGTATAACATCATTATATTACCGAAGAGAACTTGGGAAGCTATGGATAAGCCCAATCTGGTCTATTCACCCATTCAGTTGAATATGGAAAATTAGTATTGTATCTATCATATTGGGAGATTAAATAATGTTTAAGTGGACTTATATGGAGTCCAGACAATGGTCATTTTCAAGGTTATAGAAATTATGGGGGAGAAGGAGCCATACCCAACTTTATTGGGTATTGATTGGGATTATGAAATTTTTTTTGTTATCGACCTTAAGAAATAGAACATGCCTTTTGAAGTGGATGGAATGAAAGTAACCCAAATATTAGAACCATATTAGGGTCCTCACTATATAGATCCGGTACATGGGAATATAGAAGACAATTCCCTGGATCATCTCTATACTCTCACTGCAGGAAAGTCAACGGATTATATTAATCTGACTGGAGATTGGTTGGTAAGTTGGCACAGTATTCAATCCACAGGTGAAGATTTAGAGGTATCATTTGACAATTGGAAATATGGAAGATATGATATCTTCTCACGATATTGCATGACTATAAGAGTGTCCATGTGGATTGGGTCATAGGTTAGAGAACACCATGTTTATGATGGAACTTCATATTTATGTAGCTTTCTTGTCGAGTTAGAGGATAAAGTCACACTAGAGTAAATAATTTGGGTACTTCATGTTGCATTAAGGTCCTCTTAATCTAGAATGTGGGCTACCCACAAAGGTATTTTATCTTACTGGGATGAAGCATAAATTTCCATCCAACATCGCTTTATCCTCCCTTCGCAACTTACTTTGTTGAATCCAAAAAAATCATCTTTGGAATTATATGATGGGATTTCATATCCGAGGGAGCATGTTGTGCATTGTATTCGAGTATGTGAAGTTGCACAACTACCTTCTCAATTTTGGGTGCATAAGTTTATTCATTCTTTAGGATAGATTCTAGTTGCTTGGTATATACATGAGGAAGCTCGACGCCAAACTGTTTGATGGGAAATTCTTCAATGATAATTTTTTCAAGACTTCTTATGCTCAAGTAAGTCCCATGAAATCACTATAGATTTCCAATAGATTAAGAAAATACTTTTTGCTAATGAATTTAAGCCTATACATCCTCTTATTGTCTTTCCTAAACATAAGTACCTTCTTCATCATATTATTTACCCATATTCTACTCGATTACCTGCGCTCTTCCTTACTATCAAGAGAGACCCAAAATATACCGATGACCTTGAGGAACTTAGGCATCTGACATTTTAGGAATCAGAAGGGTCTAGGGGGGTTAAATATACTATCCCAAATGATGTGAAAATTTCCTATACCAAACCCTTGAAGTTGTAGAAAGTCAATATAGAAACTGATCAACAGCCTAAGATTGCATTCATTGGAGACTATTGGCATGAATGGACTGTTACCAAGATACAAGCTCTATTGCGAGAATATGAGGATACATTTCCTACAAATTTATCAGAATTAAAAGCTATTAAGGGAGATTTAGGGGAGATGAGGATATAGTTAAATCATGAATCAAGACTAGTCAAGCATAGGCCATATCATTTAAATCCCAGAGTTAAAGAGAAAGTGAAGAAGGATATTGATAAGATGCTCACAGCTGGAATGATTTTCCTTTTCGATAAGGATGAATGGATTGGTCCTATCATGATCCAAGATAAGAAATGTACAAATGATATACGATTTTGTGTGGATTACATAATCCTAAACAATGCTTGTGCACATGATCCCTTCTCTAACCCCTTTAATGATAAGGTATTGGATCAAGTAGCAGGAAATGAGGCATATTCCTTTACAAATGGGTTTTATGGATATCACCAGGTTCAAATTACCCAATAATATAAGAAAAAGACTACTTTCAGTACCAAGTGGGGGTCATTTTCCTAAAATGTTATGCCTTTTGGGCTTAAGAATACCCCAACAATGTTTTCCTCGATAGTCATTGTGGTGTTCCAATATTTCATTCATAAGTTCCTTTAGGTATAAGTAGATGGTTAGATTGTATATAGATTAATCAAAGATAACATTAGGCTATTATTCTTGATGTTGGACCGTTGTAGAAAGTTACAAATTTCCCTTAATTTGAAAAAAATGTATTTTATGTGTACCATTTGGGAATCCGTTAGGGCATATTTTTTGTTGGGAAGGAGTGTGAGTTGATCCTATGAAAAATGTAGTTATTATTAATATGCCTCCTCCTACCTTTGTCAAGCAATTGCGAACAAACCTGGGACATACGATATATCACTCTTGATTTATCAGGGGTTACACAAGGATAAAAACACCTTTGGAACAACTTCTCAATAAATTTGAAGGATTTTGTTGGACTCAAGACCGTGATAAAGAATTTGACCTACTAAAAGACAAATTGAGCATTGCACCCCTTCTGACTTATCCTAACTACAAAATTGAATTTCATGTACATATGGATGCCTTTGTAGTTGTGCTAGGCATTATTCTTGCACAACCAGGGGAAGGAAACTGAGACCATACTATATACTTTGCTAGTCGCAAAATTTTGCAAGATGAACACAACAACACCACAATTGAAAGAGAAGGTTTGGCTATGGTGTATTATTTATAAAAGTTTAAGAATTATTTACTTGGAATTCATTTTAAGTTTTTTACTAACCATTCTTCTTTGAAGTATTTGGTGAAGAAACCTATGCTATAGGGCCACATTTGTAGGTGGTTGCTATTGTTTTAGTAATTCTCTTTTGAGGTAATTATTAAGCCTATAAATTTAAATGTCGGGATAGATCACTTGTCTCACTTAGAGTCCAAAGAAAGTGGTGGAACTATACATGAACAACTCCCAAATGCATATATATTCTATATTGAGGCCATTCCTGATTATTTGTCATACATTTCCCTATTCCTGATTACGGGTACTATGCCAGAAGGTTATTTCGCAAGACAAAAGATTCACCTAGTGGTTCGTGCAACCAATTATCAATTGAAGAAATGCATTTTATTTTCACCATTTGGAGTGTTGTTAGGTCATATTGTATGTAAGCAAGGATTGCTGGTAGATCCATCCAAAATTTCCATTATAGTTGATGTACCCCCTCCTACTTTAATCAAACAGTTGCGCACTGCACTGGGACACATAGGATATTATAGAAAGTTCATCAAAGGATATGCTCAGATTATAGCACCCATGGAAAAGCTATTGAAAAACGATTGTTAGTTTAGTTGGATAGAAGAATGCTAGCAGAGCTTCGACACATTGAAACATAAAATGGTTACTTCACCTATTCTAGTTTTCCCTAGACTGAACCAAGGAATTTCATGTGCATTTCGATGCATCTTCCATTGCTTTAGGAGTTGTGTTAGCAATATCTAGAGGAGGAGATATTGAACACTCGTTATCCTTTGCTAGCAGGAAGCTATCAACTGTTGATATTAATTACACCACCATTGAGTGAGAAGGGTTAGCCATGGTATATGCATTGAAGAAATTTCACCACTACTTGTTGGGAGGACACTTTAAAATGTTTACTGATCACTCTAGGCTGAAATAACTAGTCAAAAATCCAATGTTGGGGGGAAGGATATGCAGATGGCTTCTTCTATTTCAGGAATATGATTTTGAGATCATAGTAAAGCCAAAGAGAATGAACAAAGGTCCCAATCACTTGTTGAGGTTGGAACAATGTGAAGAGACGACCAGTTTGGAGGATGCACTACAAAATGCACAACTATTTTCCATTAGAAATATCGATGATCACTTCACAGAGATAGTCCAGTTCCTATAAACAAGAATGGCACCTAGTGAGTACACAATTCCTCAAAAGAAACAACTAGTAGTGCTAGTTGCAGACTTCTCACTTATAGCTAGACATATATACAAAATGGGACTTGATGAGATATTAAGAAGATGTGTTATGGAGGCAGAACGACCATTGATCCTCGCAAAAGCTCATGAAGGCATCACAGGAGGACATTACGCAGGGAAAGAAACTATGCATAAGGTTCTTAGAGCTAGCCTTTGGTGGCCTACCTTACACAGAGATGCTAAAGACTATTCCAGTGCTTGTGATGTATGCCAAAGAGTTGGGAAACCTTACAGAAGAGATGAAATTCCACTAGAACCACAAATGACCCTATAAGCATTTGCAAAATGGGATATTTACTTTGTTGGACCTATAAACCCACCATGAAAGTGTACAGGAGCAAGGTACATAATTAAAACAACAGAATACTTGACTAGATGGGCCGAAGCAAGAGCAGTTAAAGACTAGAGTGCAACTATAGCTACGTGCTTCATATTTCATGACATCATAACTAGGTTTGGATGCCCAAATATCCTTATGAGTGATCAAGGTACACATTTCATAAATAATACAGTTGAAGCCCTGACAGTTGAAGACCATCATAAGAGCACACCATACCATCCACAAGAAAATGGGACAGTTAAAGTGTTCAACAAGATATTGGAGACAATGCTAATGAATATTTGCAGTGTGAACAGGGGTGATTGGTATCTCAGAGTACCAACAATATTATGGGCCTATAGAACCACTTGCAAGACACCTTTTAATTTGGCATATGGTCTTGAAGCTGTTGTTCCAATGGAATATTTGGTACCAATCCTGAAAATTGATGCCTTTACAGATATGGATGACCCTGGCACTATTCAAGAGAGGATTTCACAGTTGGTTGAATTGGAGGAAGACTGATTTATTGCAGGATTCCATTAGAAGGTTCAGAAGGAAAGAGAAAAGGCCTACCATGACAAGCACATTAGGAAGAAGGCATTTAAACAAGGTGATATAGTACTGATATATGACAGTAAGTTCATCAACCATTCTGGGAAGTTCAAAATGCATTGGCTAGGACCATATAAGATCAGTTATGTTACAGAGGGAGGAGTTGCACAATTGAAGACTCTGAATGGGGAGTGGAAGGAAGGATTAGTGCATGGGAGCAGGTTGAAATTGTACTATGATGACCAACTTCCCCGCAGTTCTCAGTAAGCACAAGAAGAAAAGGGTCTAGGTACCAGGTGCAGTTGAAACTGGGTACCAGACACATAAAATACAGTCTTCACAAGGAGGAAAGGGAGGCATAGAGAAAAAAGCAGAGGCTACACTGCGTAGTCATAAATTGAAGTAAAACAGAAAGTTGAGATCTAAAGTGCCTCGGGACGAGGCACATGTGAGTGTTGAGGGCCTGTTGGCCCTTGGGTATGGAAGTATGCGAAGATGAAGGAAGAAAAAGGAGAATGCAAACTTCATGGAAGACAGAGTGACTGTTACTAGGTCGAAGTGAGCAAAAGAGAAGAAAATATAGAGAGAAGTAATCCGTTGGAAGAGGAGATGGAGGATGACAGATTAGCAAGAAATAAGGATCATGGACAACTCAAAAAGTTTAGAAAGCCACTATTGGATGCATTAAAGCACCGCATGAGAAGGAAGGAAAGATAGGCTAGCGAAGCCCTGAGAATACGGGTCAAGTTGACCTAGGGTTTTGGCATCTAGGGTTTTTGACACCTAGGTTTTGGCCTTAGGATGTCAATGAGCTATTGTAATGTATAAATAAAAGTCATGAGGACCTAGTTTGGGTCGGTACGATATTGTTGTTGATCTAGTGGTATTGTTTTTATGAGAGATTACTGTTGTGTGAGGGAGAAGTGCTAAGTGTGAGAGCCTTCTGGTATTGTAAGATCTTCAACTGGGTGTGAAGATCGACCCTACAGCTGGGTGCGTAGGGGAGGGGAGAGAAAGAGATTAGAAGAAAGAGGATATACTAGCTAAGAGTGCAAATAATAACTATATGCTTCATCTTAATATATTATAAAGCACAATTCCGTGGATGTAGCCCTAGAGAGAGGGTGAACCACGTATATTTTGTGTTGTGTGTGATTGGTATTCTGTCTCTGTCATTGATACACTATGATTGCATTACTGTTTTAGATATGATAAGTAGATGTGTAGAGTATATCCAAGATGAGAAGTGATATATGAATGTTGTTTTGTTCTTGTATTAGATCCACTTGATATTCCCCTTGGTTGTACACGTCTCTATCCTACAATCCCCTCATAACTTCTTCGAGTGAGACTGCATCTGTGTCAAAGGTGTTTTCGAAAGGGCCAGTAGTTAGGGCTTGTTGGTGCACTCTTGGAGCTAAACCCTGGGTCTTCCCCTGTGCAAAAAATCATACATCGACCCTAGTGCAAGAAAGAGAACCCAGACACCTACTAGTTCAGAGGATATGCCAAAGGAAGTTGAAGAGGAAGCGTTTTTGAGTTGCCCAGTTTAGATTCTATTTTCTTTCGTTCTTGACGACACTATGATATTAGGTAAGAAATTAAGGGACATCTTGACTTTTATCCTTCCCCCGAAGAAGGTCCATACCAAATTCCCTTCCCAATCTAATGGTGATACTATCATCACTGTGTCTACCCCTCTTTCCTCCATCCCATTGCAAAGACACATTTCCACACTTTCCATGCATCAAAACCCCCATCCAATACATAGCACACCACCCCGGACGTGCTCTAAAATTTTGACCTATTCACCTCCCCATCCACAACCCTCGTCATCTATATCCTCGATGACCCCTCCCCCCGTACTTCTCCAAACTTCCACTATTATCGAGGAAGTCAACCTTCCATCGAATAGTGGGTCCACCATGGTTACGCACATGCATCCAATATCCCACCTCATACTAAATTGTATATATTTGTGCATGACCCTACTTCTCAACCTGTCATGACTACTGGTCGACTCCCTTCCCCTTCTCGCCAGATCTTGAAACTTCCAAAACCCCAACACTTGACTCTTGATATAGTCAATATGATACAACAAGAGACAAGCCTAGAACCTCATGTTCCAATGGATGAGGACCCTCCACATAACATGCTCAACAACCAAGAATATACTCATTCCCCATAGAGAATTACATTTGTCAAGGAATAGATTTCACCTTTTCTATAGGATCTTCAATAGTGGTGAGCTATCTTGGAGCTCTTCTTAGAGAAGCTAGAGATGTTGATAACACTTCCACCAAGAGTCATCAATCGACTTGTGTAGAGCCTCAAATTGCACTCACCTACATTAGAGGGTGTTGTTACATCGATATTTTCATAGCACTCTATCGCAAGTGGTCATACACTTGCTTCACGACCACCTTGGGATTCTACTTCCATCGGTGGAGAACTATCCACATGGAATACACCATAGCTTCTACACTTTATTCGAGCCTCAATTGATAATATAGAACAAAGGATCACAACATCCGAACAGGTCAATCAAGCCCTCATTTAACAAACAAAATACTTATGGGAGGCTGTCAATGAAGCCACTACTTCTACAAAAATTGAGAAAAACTTACGTGTACAATACAAATCCACTGTTGCAATTGTTTCTAACAATTTTTCTCAGCCACATACATCTTTCCACCAATTCATTCCTAAATTTAACAAAGATATCTCACTGGTTGTGCCACATGATTGAGTTGACCTTATTGTTGGAACATGGTCTCAGTTGGTCACCGAAAAAAACACTTTGCAACATGAGGTAGCCACCTTTAAGTTAAAGGAAAAGGAGAAACCCAAGAAAATCCTCCAGAATCTTACATATGTAGTTGAAGAAGGTACCAATATTAAATCCTCCCTGCATGCCCAGACTGAGGAATGCCGACAACTCTTTGATATGGCCAAATAATGGGTTGGGTTGTTGGACCAACACAATAATATTGTCGAAGAGTTGTTCATTCAGCTTAAACTCATGTATGCAAAAGAACATGCCATTTTCGATCCTATAGAGCAGTTGAATAAGTTTGTATATATCTAAGATGAGGATGATAAACTTGATGTCATGGATGAAAATAACATAGCCTCTAAGAAAACACTCTGACAGTTTTGGCCTATAGTACAAGCAGAATGCATTCCTATGAAAAAGTTGGATGCACTCATTGATACAGAGTGGAATGCTCTGTTGGCTACCAAGCCTCATGTACCTGATGTTAATGTTACACAACAAGTTTTTGCAGGTGCATCAATTTTGGCAAGAAAATGGAAGGATAGAGTCGATCAATATGACAATTTTTGACAACAAGCAATGCAGATTATACCATAGTTGGGCCCTTTGTTTGAAGGTGACCACAACAAACCAATAGAAATTTGACTCGAGACGAGTCAAAGATTGTGGTTAGGGATTGTTGGGCCCTTTATTTTGAAGAACCATTTTTGCGGAGGCATAATTTTTTTTTGGAACCCTAGAGAACATCAACATTAGATAAAAATGGTGGAAAGCTAACTGCCAATGCACCAACAAGGAAAAAGAGTGATATGTCAGCTGGAAAAGAAACAAAAATAAATGGAATATTTGAGTGCATGCAAGAGGGATGCAAAATCAAGAAAGCGTAATAGCGGAATCAAGAAGCCAATAAGCCTCGTGGAAAATTTATAAATCATGGAGTTATGTAATGGGCTAGGGTTGGATTTCAGTTCGAGTCTAGTTGAATTATGTTTGAGTCGGGGTTTTTATTTTGTTCTCTATTGTTTTGTTCTATTCTAATTTTTAGTTATGGGTTTCCCATTGGGTATACATTTATTGCGCATGTTGATTTGGAGCGTTGAGTTTTGTGGTAATTGAGCATTACTGAACAAGGACTGCAACTACACAGACTGTGAGATTCTAGATCAGATAGCTCATTACCAATCCTATTGTATAAGCCTCGATATGAAGAACAATTATGTGTATGGCAGTCTGAGGTATGAATATATGAAGGATTATTCAACTACTTAATTTTTTATTATTATGAGGACGATTATATGAACTCTTTCTTGCATAATTTGTTTTATGTTGTGTATTTACTAATTGCATTATTGTTTTAGCAACTTTTGTAATGTATGTGTTTACTTTAACATTGTGCAACACTAACTATTCATTGTATTTACCGATCTAAGGCTTATAACGCTATGATATATATATACATTTAAGTATGGAACTATGCTATGATGTGTTATATTTGATTATGTGTCCTCTATAATTTGTTGTATCACACATAGTCTTGGTTGTGCTTCAGGTGAGACTTCCTTCCCTTGCGAAAGGTTGAATATGATAATGCAACTAGACTACAATGGTACCTATGTTGGTAACCTCCAAGAACCCAGTTTCCAATTTCACACTAACGATCCTCACTAAGGAGATAAGATGAGGACTATGCATGACACCAACACAGATAATACAATGGAGGATGTGGGAAGGATCATGCCAAGGGTTTATGCAGCCTTGGACAATATACAAACATACTATCAATCCTGCATGATACAGGTAGAAGGTAATATTGATAATCATCCCATAGCTATTTTGATTGATTTTGGAGCTATTAATAACTATATAGATCCAAATATAGTTGAAAGAATTAAATTGAAGAAATTTTAGCATGAAAAATCTGGTTAGTTCAACTAGCTATTAGAACCAAGAGAAAAATCAATGATCTTGTTAAAGATTTCCTAGTAAACATGAATGGATTCAACACTAAGGAAAATTTGAACATCATACCACTTGGGTCCTATGACTACTTTATTTGTATGGATGGGATAAACAAGCATAATGTTTTCTTAAATTTTTACAAGAAGGTTTTTACATGCCTTGATGAAGAAATACATTCAAGGAAATTTCAAGGTATTCCAAGGTATTCCAAGGTGTATATCTTTTAGAGTGATTTCATCATTGCTGCTTTGGGGGGAAATCCACCTAGTCAGGGTCTAATGGCTAGGAAGAATGATGACCCTTTAAAAGATAGAAAATGACCTATTCTTACCCAATCTCACAAACCCTAATTGTAATGACCCCAACCATCAACCCCACAGACGGGAAACACCACTACACGAAAAAACATTCTCATACTTATATATAAAACATGCGTATTAAATCTAATTAATAGATTTAACCAAACAACATAGAGTAAGCACATGATTACTGCTAATATAAATCACCAAGGACATTAAAAATAACTCATATGTGCAACATAATACTTGATAACATATAAGAATCACAAGCATGCATAACATAATATTAAGCATAATATGATACTTATCTTTGAAACTGTGGTAATTCCACCAACTGCGTGCAGACCTTTCATGAACCTCCCAGCCTTAGACCGCACTGCTCATCACTCTTAGCAGTAGGTCACCCCCAATATAGGACTAAGCTCCACCGGTCAAGAGAATCCTAGGCTAGGCAAGGTCAACGAAAGACACACAGTCACAGAGGAAGGATTCTCTCCCAGGAGTCACTTATGCCCACTGCTCATAGACTCTCATTCTTCACATGCCTATCCCACCCTAGGATTATATGCCTTCACTGCCACTAATAAAGTCCTTTGGCTGCTAAACCTTCCTTGCCTTAGACTTCATCAACAGACCAGAACGGAAGTCATAGAGCTATGTAGCAGCTACATGACCCCTTCCAGGAGTTCGTACTTCCTCAACCCACTCTCTCACTTAGAGAGAGTTTATCACAGGTTTGGTAACCTGTTCTTTTGACCAATTCCAACATAGTGAGGACACAAAAGCAAGGCTCAACAATGCACATTCAATGGAAGCAACCTCACATGGTCAGGAACTATGCTGCCACAACAACCCACTGAGATAACACAACACGACCCAAGCAAATTTGGGTTTCTCAATCATGCAACACAGAATGAACTCACGGTTATGGCTTTGAATATGCGTGAGGGTGTACAAAGATCACACTCATAGGCTTATAGGTTCCAGTAAGGATTCCCCCAGCACAAACACTGAAAAACAGAGGTCGATCCTCGACACCCATGAGTTCAGACAGAGGATGGAGAGTGGAAGATCCCCTAACATGGATCACTTCTCTGGTTTTAACTGCATTCGCCTAGGTCAACACCTGTCTCCCTAGGGCTATATTCTCCCCATTTTTCACACATGCACCCTCCCAGGAACTTAGGATAAAACATAAACATTTACACAGCTTTAGAATAATATTGAAATATTATTCCCAAGGACTTAATGTTACACATTATTTTTGTCATCTCTATGAATGTTAATGATGTAAACGTATCTGTTGCCTTCAGAGGGGTTAGTGGCCTGAGTTCCTGAAGAGAGAAGGGAGAAGAACTTTTCCTGAGAAAAGAAGTTGCATTTTCCTTTGTGAAAACCCTATAAAAAAGGAAGTTCGTAGGCTGCACTATGGCTAGGGTGTGAGAATGCTTGAATCTCACAGGTTGCACCATAGCTGGGTTGTGAGAGGTTCACAGGTTTCTCTATAGGCAGGGTGCGAGAATGCTTACACGTGGGAAAAATGAGCGTTTTCTCGAATCTTATAGAATGAGAAACTTCCATGGTGAGGTGGCATCCGAATGGTTTGGATCTTACTCACTTTCATGATTTAGTGGGATCGTCCTAACCTCCTCACCTTATCCTCTTCAACTTTTAAAGGAGCGGAGCTCTCATGGAGAAAGTTAGATTGGAGATTTTGGGATTGGCTAAGTTGGATTTGGCTTGGAATTATTAGCTTGGTTGGAGTGTCTTTGAGTTTTTCCTTTGTCAAGATAGATTGTGAGTAGTATCAGATCTATGCTCTCATAATTCTTGGAGTGAAAGTGTGTGGGGAACGAAGGACAGTTGGAAGGGACCTTACGACATCAAGGCCATGGTTGTAATCTCTCTTTCACTTTTAATATGATACAGTAATATGATTGTTTCCTATAAAGCTTGTTGTGTTTTATTGTATGATTCCTTGATCACATACATAGGTTTATATTGAGTTTATGTTATTACTATCACTTTGGTTGGTTGCGTTCTTTTGTAGATTCATCATTGTATGAGCATTGGAACTAAGCTAGGATGGTGATAGCGAGAGGAAGCAATGTTTAAATGGTATGTCACTTATCCCTCTTTAGTTAGTAAATTCAATATTTAAAACTTAAGGAAAGCATCATGTTATGGTGTGTTTTGTTCTAGATCTAGGTGGATCTAGGGAGATCAATTAGTGTCTGCACCTACCGATTTGTCCAATAACACTTAAGCTCCTAATATTAACCCCTCTTCCCAAATTTTCAGCCCCCTCACCGTTACACAGACTTTGTGGAATCTTATTCCCCCATCACTCATTCATCGTGGTCGGCCCACATGCATAGATGTTTTTATATTAATAATGTGCATCATTACATGTACAAAATTCACACTCTTGGACTTCAACACTTAGGATCTCTGGCCTAATAAACACATAAGCTCACCATATTATATAAACTTGGCTCACCAGACTATACATCATAATTACAATTCAGAATGCAATTGGGGCACGTCCTTGGGGTATTACAATCCCCTCCCCTTATATTTTCACTGTCCTCAGTGAAACTTTCACACAACATCAGCAAGATTTCAAAAATCTTCAAAATGATGTGAGTATTCTGCCTTCATAGCATCCTCATGCTCCCATGTCACGTCCTTAGGACCATACCAGGTCCACTAGACCTTTACAAGTCCTATAGCTCGATTCCGAAGCTGTTTTCTTTTCCTGTCCAATATGCGCACATGATGCACTTGTAGGACACCTTCTTACTCCACCTGAATCACATTCCAATCGATAACATGATTAGCATCAGGTATATATTTCTTAAGAAATGAAACATGAAACACATTATGTACTGTCGTGGATGTAGGTAATGCAAGCATATATGAAACTGGCCCAATTCTTTTTAGGATTTCAAATGGCCCACAAAATTTGGCTGCTAATTTGGCGTAGTTTCTTAGCTTCAGGAAACTTCTATTAGATTTTACTTTCAGGAAAACATGGTCACCCACTTTAAATTATCTGTGGGTTATGTTTTTATCAGCATAACATTTTTGCCTGTCTTGGGAAGCTTTCAAATTCTGCTTAATTTTTAACATCTGTTCTTCCATTTCCTTGAGAAAATCTAGCCCAACTACAGCTCTGTCAGCTGGATTATCCCAACTTACTGGATTATTTCACTTTCTGCCATAAATCACTTCAAATGGGCTCATCTTCAATGATGCTTGATACCCATTGTTGTAGGCGAATTCTACCAAGTACATGTAGTCTTCCCATTTTGATGGTTTATCGATCACATACATCCTTAGTATGTATTCTATTACTCTATTCACCCTCTTTGTCTACTCATCATACTCAGGATGATAAGTTGTGCTAAAGTTCAGATTCATTCTGAATCCTTTGAACAACCACTTCCAAAAATTTGAGGTAAATTTTGGGTCTCCGTCAGACACAATTGTCTTGGGAATTTCATGCAATTGTGCCACTTCCTTCATAAAAATATCAACAACATTTCCTGCCTTATGAGTGGTCTTTAACGGAATGAAATGGGGAGATTTTGTAATCTTTTCCACCACCACCATAATGGAATCATGTTGCTTTCCTATTCTAGGCAATCGCATGATAAAATCTATTGTCACCACTTCCCACTTCCACTCAGGAATGGATAAAGGATGCAACAACCTTGTTGGATGCCTATGGTCAGCTTTAACCTTCTGGAATTCCATACATCTGGTGATGTATTCAATGATCTCTTTCTTCATACCTGGACAAAAGTAATGGCTCATGATTGCTGCCACGGTTTTCTGATATCTAGGGTGCCCTGCATAAGGCACATTATTCATTTCATGCAAAATCATATGTTTCAAGTCTCAGACATTAAGTACATAAATTTTGTTCTTGTACATAATTATTCCATTAGCCCCTAGTTTATAAATCTCCACTTTTTGTGGAATCTTACCTTGTTGTATCTTTGCTACCAAATCTCTTTATTGCAAATCTTTATTTGCAGCCTCCAAAATTCTTCCCTTTATATCAATTTGGTACATGCTAATGGCTGTAGCATGTAATTTGTGCACCTTTCTGCTGAGTGCATCAGCCACCTTGTTTTCCTTCCCTTTGATATGCTTGATATCAAATTCGTATTCACACAGAAACTCCAACCACCTACTCTGCCTAGCGTTTAGGGTGGGCTGGTCAAACAAGTATTTCATACCATTGTGGTATGTTCTCAATTCAAATCTCCTCCCCATGAGGTAATGCCTCCATTTCTTTAGCACGTGAACTAACTCATAACATATTACAAATCCATTCTAGATGAGGACTCCTCCCAGCCCTTCTTTACACGCATCTGTGCACACAATGAAATCCACATTTGGATCTACAATCGTCAGGATTGGAGCACTGATTAACAAATGCTTCAATCGCTGGAAGATTTTCTCACACACTTTAGTCCACTTAAAAGTTTTATCCTTCCTTTGCAAGGAAGTAATGGGGTAGGATATCTTTGAGAAACCTACAATAAACCTTCTGTAATAGCCTGCTAGAACCATAAAGGATCTAACTTCCGCCACATTCCTTCGTGTTTTCCATTCTCTGGTGGCCTTAACCTTCTTAGGATCCATGGTGATCCCTTCTTCTGAATTAATGTGCCCGAAGTAATGGATCTACCTTTGATAAAACAAGCATCTACTCAGTTTGGCCTACATCCGGTGCTCCCTTAGCACCTGCAACACCATCCTTAGATGTTGTTTGTGCTCCTCTTTTGACTTGGAATACACTAGAATATCATCCAAAAATATTATAACGAACTTATCCAGGTACTTTCTAAACACGCCATTCATAAAGCACATAAAGATAGTGGGTGCATTCGACAACCCGAATGGCACCAGCGTGAATTCATAGTGGTCGTACCTTATTCTGAAGGCGGTCTTGCCAATATCTTCAAACTTAACTCTCACCTGGTGATGTCCCACCCAGAGATCTATCTTCAAGAACACCATTGCATCCTTTAATTGATCAAAGAGGTCATCAATCCTCGACATATGATATTTGTTCTTAACAGTTACTTTGTTTAACTTCCTGAAATCAATACACAATCTCAATGTTCCATTCTTCTTATTTACGAATAGGACTGGGGATCCCTAAGGTGACACACTTGGGAGTATGTACCCCTTCTTCAAAAGATATTCAAGCTACAATTGCAACTCTTTCAACTATGGCATACTCATTCTATAAGGAGCTTTTGACACTGGAGCTACTCCTGACATCGAATTTACAGAGAAGTCAATATCTCTTTTCGGAGGTAGTCCTAGTACCTCTTAAAATACATCTTCAAACTACTTAAGGACCGCATGATTTCCAATACCTGACACCTTATCTTTAGGTGTTTCATCCACATGGGCTGCAAACACTTGACAAACTTTTTTGTAGCTCTTCTTCAGTTACATTGCTGATATTTCTCTGATAGAAACAACTATGGGAATTACTTAGACCATTTTCCGATTCCCTTCCTCATTCAGGGAAGTGAACACCTTTCTATGATAGTCCGAGATGGCATGGTGCTGGTCCAACTAGTCCATCCCAATTAAACATTCATAAGAGCCTAAAGGAAGAATATTCAATTCAGCCTTCGTGCTCAGTCCATTCATGTCCATAGGATAGGACTTAACCAACTCAGTGACTTTCCTCTTGGTTCCTATAGCCAACTGCACTAACCAATACTTTTCATGTTTGCTTCTCATCAAATGAAAACCTTCCACCAATCTAGGGTCTATATAACTATGGCTAGCCCCTGAATCAATTAAAATAGTAATTGGTTGGTTGTTTATCATACATTCCACTTCAATCATGTGCGACTGAAATTCAGCTTGCTTGTTTTCCAGGGTTGCATAGATCCTTGGAATTCTACTGCCCATGCCCTCCACTATTTCAGCCTGCTGAACATTGTGGATGACTCTTGCTTTATCATTTCTATGGGGGAAATCCATGTACCTATGGTTTCCTTTACAACCCCAACACTCCATAGGTGTTTGTCCACCCACTTCAACCTTCCTGGGCTCTCTAAAACATGGATGTCCTTGAGGACTATTTTTGAAAAAGGGAGGTTTTTTTCCATTCTTCCTCTATTCTTTCTTAAAATTCTTTTGGTCATCTCAAGCCTTCCAAAAGGTAGGCTTTTCTCTTTTCTATTCATATAAGCATTTATCTCTTCTTATTATTTCTTCCATAGTCTTAGGATCATCATACTAAATCTTGTCACCAATGGAAGGTGGCAGTCCACTTAGATACCTCTGCATATTGACAGCCTCATCTTTGATGAATGGAACATACTTCAGTAATTACAAAAACCTTCATTCGTATTCATCAATGGTCATGTTGCCCAGCTTGAGTTCAAAGAAATCCTTCATATTTCTAGCATTGTATCTTTTAGTCAGGCATTTCCTCTTGAAATACCTCTTGATTTATTTCCAAGTGATATCTTTCTCTCTGATGTGTTGCACCTGCACAAGATGATCCCACCACATGGATTCTTTTCCTTTAAATTGATACATCACATCTTTTCCTTCTGCATGAGAGGAATAATTTTGCAGTTGGAAATATTTCCTCATGCCAAGCAGCCATGTTTCGTCATCTTCCTCCTTCTTATGTTCTCTATCAAAAGTAGGAGGCTTAATCTTGTTCATCTCTCCTTTCAATTCATCCAGTCCAGATCTCCTATTCTTTCTGGTAGGAGATGGGCTTGAAATACTATGTTCCCTTCTCTTGGAGTGACTTTGCGAGTGATTATGGTGTCTACCAACACTCCTTGATATTATCCCCTCAAAAGTTCGGTGACTCCCTATTCTTCTCGAGTCACCCTCCTTTTCTAATTTATTTTCGATCCTATCCAGGCTCCTTAGCAACTTCAAGTTGAATTCTCCCTACTGATCCTTGGATTTCATGAGCTTTCGACTATCATCTCGGTGATTCTGGGCATCCCTCTATAATATTTCAATGATTTTCATCATATTCCCTTCCTTATCCATCTTTTTTCCGTTCCCATTGGAGTTCGATCCTTCAACTCCCAATTTGACATCCATTCCTTTTCTTTTGTTCTTTGAACTGGAGGCAATCCACACCTCTTCCATTATTTTCTCTAAATGACAACCCTATTCGGTTTTGGCACTTTCTAAACTTCTTCAAACACACGTGCAGACAACAAGTATTTTTCAGGTCATCATTTTTTAACAAATTCCACACAACTCATAAACAAATTGATTCAAGAAATATTCAGTTTTGCAGGAATTTTTCGAGCTCTGATCGGCTCCATAGGAAACTCAATACATATCCATTTTTCCTCTTAGTTCCCAACCCATGAGACCAAGGCGTGACCCAGTGCTAGGTCTCAAGGTGCTACCCAGATTTTTGGCCTTCAGAAAGTTTCGAGGCACACACAACTATCTCTCGAAATTCCAATTACTAAACTTACGAAGTCAGGTCAATCAACGGTCCACATTTACCCATCATCCAACGACTAAAATCCATCATGGTATTTCCATCTTCGAAGTTTTTGGGACTTCGGGACTTTGGAATTTCAGGGTTTCAAAATTGTAGGCTCCCACACTTGCTTCCCTCTCCATCTCTTGACATCCGAAATTTTGATCTACTTTACCTCTTGGGCCCACATAGTACTAAGGAAATGACATGTGGTGTGCTTAAGAAGTTACATGCTTCCTCAGGTAATGTCATCTGGCCCCATTGTGTCTACTTTCCTTTAGGAACCACTGGTACATGGCACATCTCCCACGTGTCTGCATCCATCCAAGTGATGTTGGCCCGACTCACTAGTTCGGCTCTTTGGGATTTCGCGACTTCGGGCTTCAGGAGTTGGTGCATCAACACATCCCATTTCTCTCGACTGTCAAAATTTTGAAATTACAATCGGCTAATTTGCTTGATCCAATGGTCGAGATATTTTCCCAGATCTATGGTGTAGATATTCTCGAGTTTTCAGGGTTTCGGGTTTTGAAGGTGTTCACCTCTCCTCACTTCCCATATTCTGACTTCGCGAAATCCGAAGGGTTCTCATGACTAAATTGAGTGAGACTCCATAAGATCTAATAGTTGAGTCCTCCTCCTAGATCTACGACATAGATCTTCTCGGATTTTTGAGGTTTCAAGTTTCAGGGTTTTGTGTCTCAACGCTCCCCTCTTTTCTTAACAACTGAACTCCCGAAAGGCTTCTCAGATATCCTTCTGGCACCTTATCTGGATCTAACGGTCATAAAGGTCTCTCCTTTTGAATAGATCCCATGGTTCCCATACTCCAAGTGTTGAGCACTCTCTCTCCGTGGTAAAATACCACACCGGCTGTAGTTTTATTCTACCGCTACTCCTCTTGAGCTTCTTAACACAACCAAGTAACTCCTTGGTGCTTAGGAATGATCTAAGGTTCGAAATTGGTTCCTCCAACAAAATTTCACTCGATACCTTGGGTCCAAAGACCACTTATCCGGCCCATGTAGGCTCAGCGTGGAAAATATGGCTTTGATACCTTACTGTAACGACCCCGACCATCATCCCCATAGTCGGGCAATGCCACTACGTGGAAAAACATTCTCATACTTATATATAAAACATTCTTATTAAATCTAATTAACAGATTTAACCAAACAACACAGAGTAAGCACATTATTACTGTTAATATACATCACCAAGGACATTAACAATAACTCATATGCACAACAGAATACATGATAACATATAAGCATCACATGCATGCATAACATAATATTATGCATAATATGATACTTATCTTTGAAACTGTGGTAATTCCACCAACTACATGCAGAACTTCCACAAACCTCCCAGCCTTAGATCATGCTTCTCATCACTCTCAACAGTAGGTCACCCTCGAGATGGGACTAATCTTCACTGGGCAAGGGAATCCTAGGCTAGGAAAGGTCAATGAAAGACACACAATCACAGAGCAAGGATTCTCTCCAAGGATTCACTTACGCTCACTGCTCATAGAATCTCATTACCCACATTCCTGTCCCACCCCAGGAGTATACACCTTCACTTTCACCAAGACAATTCTTCGACTACTAAACCTCCCTTGTCTTTGGCTTCAACAACAGATTGGACCGGAAGTATTAGAGCTCTATAGAAGCTACTAGACCCCTTCTAGGAGTTCTTAATTCCTCAGCCTACTCTCTCACTTGGAGAGAGTTTCTCACAGGTTTGGAAACCTTTTCTTGTGACCAATTCCAACACAGTGAGGACACAACAACAAGACTCAAAAACTCACAATCAATGGCAACAACCTCACATAGTCAGGAACTACGCTTCCACAACAACCCACTGGGATAGCACAACACGACCCAGTAAAATTTTGGTTTCTCAATCATGCAACATGGAAGAAACTAACGGTTATGGTTTCTGAGATGCGTGATGGTGTATAGAGATCACACTCATAGGATTATCGATTTTGTTAAGGATTCCCCGAGCACAAACACTGAAAAAGAGAGGTTGATCCTCAACACCCGTGAGGTCAGACGAAGGACGGAGAGTGGCATATCCCCCAACACAACTCACTTCTCTGGTTTTAACTGCATGCACCCATGTCGACACCTGTCTCCCTAGGTATGCATGCTCCCCATTTTGCACATGCTCCCCCTCCCAGGAACTTAGGATAAAACATAAACATTTACACATCTTTGGAATAATATTGAAATATTATTCCCAAGGACTTAAGATCCTAATATTAGCCCCTCTTCCCAACTTTTCAGCCCCCTCACCCTTACCCATACTTTGTGGAACCTTATTCCCCAATCACTCATTCATCGTGGTTGGCCCACACACAGATATGTTTTTATATTAATAATGTACATCATTACATGTACAAAAATTAGGCTCTTGGCCTTCAACACTTAGTCTCTCTGTCCTAATAAACACATAAGCCCACCAACTTATATAAACTTGGCTCACTAGCCTATACATCATAATTACAATTCATAATGAAATTGGGGCACGTCCTTGGGGTATTACACTAATGATTACTTTTAAACAAGGGAAACAAGAAAAATATGAAGAATGACACCTTGTATCCTTTCATTCGTAGTATATCCCCTTTGTTTGTTGCTTGTTCCTAAGTTGCAGATCTCTTCCCAAAGATAACCTGAAACAACATGTTGGCATAGGGGAAGACCCAGGTTTCAACTCTAACTGTTCAAAAACAAGCCCTAACTACTAGCCCTTTTGGCATGGCGTTATCAACTGTCTTTAGCTTCTTGATCAACGTCGACGTCCAAACAACAGGTGGTCTAGGTCTGATTTAAAAATGGGTATCTACTAATATGGCTAACCACTTGTATATATCCTTATGAATTCCTTCAAAGAAAATCTCGTGTATATCAGTAAAGATATACCTTCCCAACCAATCCTCTGTACTAGGATTAGGGTTCTTTTTCTGGGTTTCAGTGAAGTCCTTTTCTTTTTCTTCTATCCAATTATGAATCTTTGTCTTCGATGGAAACCACCTTGAAATTCCCTCAAGAAAATCCTGGTCCTGACAATGGAACCATTTGTTGGCATAGGGGAAGACCCAGGGTTCAACTCTAATAGCGCACCAACAATCCCGAACTAATGGCCCTTTTGGAAACACATGCAAAGCAGATGCAGTCTCACCTAAATTAGCAATAGGGGATTGTAATACATGGGTGTCTACAACCAGAGGAAATGCAAAGTGGATCTAGGGCAACAACACACAATATCCCAACTATTATTTACCATGATTAAGCTTACTTCATAGGTTATATCTCATATCTAACACAACAATGCAATAATAGTATAACAGAAAGAAAATAACAGAGCATCAACCACATAAAAAAAAATATATACGTGGTTCACCCTCTCCCCAGGGCTATGTCCACAGAACTGTGCTTCTTCATATATTAAATGGAAACATACAATTCTATCTGCACACTTAGCTTTCAGATCTCTCTCTCTCTTCTCTCTTCTTCTCTCCTCTCCTTGCACACCCAGCTACAGGGTTGATCTTCTTACCCAACTAAAGATCCATGATACAATAATGCTCTTGCAACACAATGCTTCTCTCACATACAACAATAATCACTCTTAACCCACAATGATGAACTCATCCTAGCTCCTCTAGACCTTGATGTATACCTTACAATGACTCTCAGACAACCTTATACTAAATTCTAAGTCTCAAAACCCTAAATTCCAAAACCCTAGGTGTCTAAAAACCTAGGTCAACTTGATTCGTGTTTTCAGGGCTCTGCTAGCCTATCTTTCTTTATTTTCCACAAGGTGATCCAAATCACTCATTGACGTCTTCTTCCGCTTGCTAAGTTGTCCACGATCCAAATTTCCTTACTGATTTGTCTTCCTTGGTCTTTGCTTCCAATGGATAGCTTTTCCTTCCTTTTCTCCTTCTTTTCCACTTCTTTGACCACTTCAACCCATTCTCAATTTATGTTCTTTCCACGCAGTTTGTACTTTGTCTTTCTTCCTTAATCTTCGCTTTCTCCCATAACCAAGGGCAAATAGGACCCCAACACTCACTTGTGACTCATCCCGAGTCATTGCAAGACATAACCTTCTATTTCACTTAGACTTTAGACTGCGTGGGGCAGTCTGTGCTCTCTTCTCAGTACCTCCCTTCCTTGTGAAGACTGTCTTTTCTGTGTCTGGTACCCATTTTGAACTGCACCTGGTACCTAGACCCTTCTTCTTATTCTTTTACTAAGAGCTGCAAGGCAACTGGTTGTCATAGTACAATTTCAACCAGCTCCCATTTACCAAACCTTCTTTCCATTCTCCATTCAAAGTCTTCAACTGTGAAGCTCCTCCTTCTATAACATAGGATACCTCATAAGGCCCACGCGAATGTGTCCTTAACTTCCATGGATGCTTCATGAACTTGTTGTCGTATACCAGCACTAGATATACTTGTTTGAATGATTTCCTTTTGATATTACTGTCATGGTAGGTCTTCTCTCGTTCCTTCTGTACCTGCCAATGAAATCCTGCAATAAACCTATCTTCTTCCAGTTCTACCATGACAGTAATATCAAAAGGAAATCATTCAAACATAGAAATAGGGAGTCTGCATTGTCAACTTCTTGCAAGTGGTTCAATATACCCATAGTATTGTTGGAACTCTCAAATCCCAATCATGTATTTTCACACTGCAAATCTTTGTCAATGTTGTATCGAAGATCTTATTGAAAGTTTTGATTGTACCATTCACTTATGGGTGGTATGGCATACTCTTATGATGATGAACTTCAAATTCATGAGTTAAGGCTTCAATAGTCTTATTAATAAAATGACTACCTTGATCTCTCATAAGGATCTTTGGGCATCCAAATCTTGTTATGATATCATCAAATATGAACTGTGAAATTGTAGTTGCACTACAGTCCTTAACTTCTCTTGCTTCTTCCCATCTGGTCAAATACTTTGTCTCAGTGATGATGTATCGAGCTCCTGTGTGCTTTCCTGGGGGTTTGATAGGTCCCACAAAATCAATGGCCCATTTCTCAAATTCTTGTAACGTTAGTTGAGGTTCTAAAGGCATCTCATCCCTTCTGGAAGGTTTTCCAACTCTTTGGCACACATTGGAGGCTCTGTAGTGTTCCTTAACATGTTTGTGTAAAGTGGGCCACTAGAGGCTAGCTCTAAGAATATTTTGTGCTATTGATTTCTTGGCATAATGTCCTCCTGCGATTCCTTCATGTGCTTCTGCCAAAATTAGTGGTCTTTCTTCCTCCATAACGCATCTCCTCAATATCGTATCGGGTCCCATCTTATGTAGATGTCCATCTATAAGTGAAAAATATGAAGAACAAACTACCAGTTGTTTCTTTTGAATGACTGTGTGTTCACAAGGTGCCATTCCTGTAGATAAGTACTACACTATCTCGACAAAGTGATCATCAACCTTTCTGATGGACAACAACTGTGCATGTAGTAGTGTATCCTCCAAACTGGTAGGTTCCTCTCCATGTTCTATCCTAGACAAGTGCTCAGGTCCCTTGTTCATTCTCCTTGTCTTGACCATAATCTCAAAGTCATATTCCTGGAATAATAATAGCCATATTCATGTTCTCCCCCCCAACACTGGCTTGTTGACTAAGTATTTCAATGCATAATGATCAGTAAACATCATGAAATTCCCTCCCAACAAGTAGTGTCTAAACTTTTGCAACACATACACCATAGCTAATCCTTCTCTTTCAGTGGTAGTGTAGTTTATCTCATCTGTATATAGCTTTCTGCTAGCAAAGGCCAGTGGGTGGTCAATATCTCCTGATCCTGGTTGTTCTAACATTACTCCTAATGCAATGGAAAAAGAATCGACATGGACGTGGAATTCCTTACTCCAATATGGGAAAACCATAATAGGTGCAACAACCATTTTATTCTTTAGTTTATCGAATCTCTGTTGGCATTCCTCTGACCATTGAAACTGATGATCTTTCTTTAAAGTCTTTTCCATCAGTGTTTTTATCTATGCATATCCCTTAATTAACTTTCTGTAGTATCCAGCATGTCCCAGCGCAGTGCGCAATTGTCTAACCGAAGTAGGGGGAGGTAAATCAACAATGATGGAAATATTAGAAGGATCTACCAACAACCCTCTCTTACATACAATGTTTCCCAACAATACTCCAAAAGGTGAGAGGAAGATGCACTTCTTCAGGTTCGAGGCAATATGGCATTGCCTGCACTTATACAACATTACTCTCAAACAATCAATATAATTTTTCAATAAGCTAAAGACAATCCAATCATCAAAATATGCTTCCAAAAATTTATGTAAAAACTCCTTGAATGCTTCAACCACCACCCTGGAAAACATGGTTGTTGCATTATTCAATCCGAAAGGCATCACAGTGTACTTGAAAGAAACCCATTATGTGGAAAATGTGGTCTTATGGCGATCTTCCTTTTAAATCTTGATCTAGTGATAACCTAAAAATCCATCTGTGGAGTAAACGTCTTGTCCTCCTACATTATCTAACACTTTGTTAGTAAAAAATGTAGGGAATGGATCATTTAAACATGCATCATTCAGTTTCCTCAAGTCTACATAGATTCTTATCTCTCCTGACTTCTTATCCTGGACCACCATAGGGCTAATCCACTTTGATTCTTCGACAGGTTCTATGATTCCTTCTTCCATCATTCTGTCTACTTCGATATTGATTTTCTTCTTATACTTGGAATTCAGCCTGTACGGTATCTTCTTGATTGTCCTTGCATTTGGTTTCAAGGGGATCTTCATTTCTCCCATGGGCCCTTTAATTCCATTCATGTCTGTGAACTTGGTTGGAAACAAGTCCCGATACTCATGTAGTAATTCTGTAATATTATCAATAGTGGCATCATCCTAGTAATATCCAACGTTGGCCAACTTAGGTGCTTGCTCTATTCCAATATTAAATTTCTTGATTTTAATTGGCTATCCAATGAAAGGTAGTTCAACCCTTGACCCTTTTATGTCTCTCTATCCTTTAGCTTTTGTGATGTTCACTTTCCTAGGGTCATCATCTTCATCAAAATTGATATTGTAGAAACCTTTTAATTTCTGAAGAGGTGTAGTCCATTCATGTTCTTCGTGCTCCAAAGGGAGGTTAGGTGCCTCGTCAAAGAATTTCTATCTTACAACTTATAAAGCCTGATCTACTATGGGGTACTAAATTTCAAATAAATATGTAGCTATAAAGTTCTGGGTCATACCGTACCAATCTGAAGTGGTGAGGTGTAGTTCTTTTTGAAGATACCAATTGATGGGTGTATTATCCAAAGTGTTAATGAACTTCTGCACCCATTTTTCTTGAGTAATGTTTCTCCATACCTCCTCACAACTCCACACATGGTCCTTCAGACAAATTTGGCCTGTATATCAAACTTTGCACCCTTCAGGTTGTTCTGAAAAGTGCATTGTCATCAAAGTGCGATATTGGACCCACTCCACGATGTTCTTCTTGTGTGTTCTCCACCATATTGTTGGAGTTTCTTTCAAGGTTTCATCTAGTGCCAACAACCTCCATTGTACTGGTACAACTTCTTCAAATTCCAATAAGAATGTTTCTAAATGATTTAAACCATCAAATGTGGGCATGTTACTTACTTATGTGTCGATCCAGCGAACTTCCCTGGTCAATCTGGCACACCTCTGCATAGAAAATTCAAACATCATGTTCTGCTAGTTCTCCATTGCTTCCTCTAAGTCTGATGAGCATGCACTCTCACTTCACCAGTTGAAGTTTCCAATTGTCGTAGGATTAATGTAATCATGTTGTCTTTCTATCAATTTATATATATTCTCTAGTTCATAAGCATGGTCTTCTTCTCTGATGGGTTCTGTGTATCTGCAGCCATCGTGAGGATCAAGAGCCACAATGAACCTAAGGCCATCACCTTAAAACATCATTTTTTTTTTTTAAGTCAACCACAGTAGAATTGTTGAAAGCCCAATCAATTCCTAACATCGTAGGATAAGGACAACTATCATCAACTATCTCAATTAATTCAAAGTCTGCAAACATCCTTACCCCATCGATGTCCACAGGGACATGCTCCAGTCTTCCACAGGGGCTTACTTCCTACTGATTAGCCATCTTGAGCCTGATAGGGTAATAGATCCACTTAGTTTTTCTCATCAATGCCTGGGTCTGCTTCATCATAACGTTGACTTTTGATCCCAAGTCAAGGACCACATAATCTATGTCATAGTCCCCAATCTAAGCATTAATGTGTAGCTCCTTGTTTGTCCTTCTCTTTCAGGATACTTGATTTAATGCTCTATTCAGTAGAGGATCTACCTTCTCTGGCTAATACTGTCTGATCAAGTTTTGTAGTTCTTGCACAACTCTTTCATCCTTGATCAAATCAATGAATGTATGTAAGAAACTAACAAGATTTCTTACCTCTTTTCCTTCTCCAGGTGATGTAGACTGATTGAATGCTAGAGGCATCCCACATTCTCTCACTTCTAGTTGTTCCTTCGATGAATAAGCCTGTTCTCCTCCAAATTCTCTTCTTTCCTCTTCAAATGTCTTCTTCTCCTTCCTTGGATCAAACATATTTGTCTTCTCTGCAACTCTTCTAATCCTTGATCCCTCAGTAGTCTCTTCTGGGGTCACCCTGTATTCTCCTATAATGACGCCTCCTCTCATGAGAACAATGAATCTAGGATCCTCTCCATGAGGTTTGACTGATATTAATTAGACTTTCTAGTTTCCTCCTCACCTCTCTTGAAGTGTCGCTAACAATGCTAGACAATCCTCAATAACATGTTCAAATGAGTTGCAGTAGTTGCAAGTGGTACAAGGTTTCTGACAATCCCTCGCCAAATGACCTGGCTAGGTACAGTTATAAAAAATGATATGATCTTGACCTCAACACATCACTCCTCCTCATCCTCTTCCTCTGAATCCACCGCAAGGATTGAAATTTCCTCTTCTTGGAGAGTTAAATTGTGTAGCATTTCCCTCCTGCTGCATATCCCCTTGAATTCTATATGTATCTCTTGACCTTTCATGCAAGAGGTCATAAGCCCTATAGTTCTTCTCATCATGTCCCACAGATTTACAAAATGTTCTTCTCATGCAATAACATCTTGATCTTCAACTTCAAAAAGTGTAAAAATTTTCCTCTAGGTCCCTTAAAGAAATATATCTCTTCTTGGCTATATGACTCTACTCTGTCAATAACAAACTCAGTAATGTACCTTGCAATAGTGTTATCAAACCAATGATCTACTTCTCTTAGCATGGTGTTATCAGTTCTCTTGACCTTCTAGATCAACGTCGATGTCAAAACCACAAGTGGCATAGGTCTGATTTAAAAATGGGTATCTGCTAATCTGGATAACCACTCATATGGATCCTTATGAATTCCTTCAAAGAAAATCTCATGTATATCAGTAAAGATATACCTTCCCAAAAAATCCTCTGTACTAAGATTAGGGTTCTTGTTCCGGGCTTCAATGAAGTCCTTTTCTTTTTCTTCTATCCACTTCTAAATCTATGTCTTCGATGGAAACCACCTTGACATCCCCTCAAGAAAATCCCAGTCCCAACAACGGAACCATGTGTTCACACAGGGGTATACCCATGGTTCAACTCTTACAACGCACCAACAAGCCCTAACTATTGGCCCTTTCGCAAACATCTCTGAAGCAGATGCAGTCTCACCCAAAGTAGCAATAGGGAGTTGCAGGACACAGGTGTCTACAACCAGAGGAAATGTAAAGTGGATCTAGGGAAACAACACACAACAACCTAGTTATTATTTACCATGCATAAGCTTAATTCATAGGTTATATCTTAGATCTAACAAAACAATGCAATATTAGTATAACAAAAAGAAAATAACATAGCATCAACCACATAGAACAACAAGATATACATGCTTCACCCTCTCCCTAGGTCTACATCCACAGAAATGTGCTTCTTGATATATTAAATGGAAACATATAGTTCTATCTGTGCACTTATCTTACAAATCTCTCTCTCTCTTCTCTCTTATTCTCTCCCCTCCCTGCGCACCCAACAACAGGGTTGATCTTCACACCCAGCTGAAGATCCACGATACAATAATGCTCTCACAACACAATGCTTCTATCGCACACAACAATAATCACTCTCTTAAACCACAATGACAAACCCATACCATCTCCTCTAGAACTTTATTTATACCTTACAATGACTCTTAGACAACCTTAGACTGAAGTCTAAGTGTCAAAACCCTAAATTCCAAAACCCTAGGTCAACTTGACCCGCATTTTCAAGGCTTCATTAGCCTATCTTTCCTTATTTTCTGTGAGGTGCTCCAAATCACTTACTGATGTCTTCTTTTGCTTACTAAGTTTTCCACAATCCATATTTCCTTGCTGATCTATCTTCCTTGGTATTTTCTTCCAACAACTAGCTTTTCCTTACTTTCCTCCATCTTTTCCTCTTCTTTGACCACTTCAATCCATTCTCAGTCAATGTTCTTTCCGCGCAGTTCATAATTTGCCTTTCTTCCTTACTCTTCGCTTTCTTATGTAACCAAGGGACAAAACAACACAAAAACCAATATACGAAAGCATATATGCAATCATTATTAACATAAAAATGTACTAATTCTCGTGAAATAAGATATAAAAATTCAAATTTATTCACAAGAACATAGACACATGAATTGGGAAAGGAAAGATCTCTTTTATTGATAACATATAAGAAATAATACAACCAAAATATTTAATGTCGACAGAACTCTATGAACGTTGTTTGGGTTCCTCCAATAAGACTCCAAGTGCATTAATCCTACAATCACTAGAAAATCCTCACAATCAAAATGCAAAAGAAATGGGTTTGATGGATTGCATAAAGAGAACGAGAGAATGAGATTGTCAAGGATGGATACTTAGAACTGGATGCATAAGATTAGAGAGAGATAAGGAGAAAATTGGGCAGAGTTTATGTGCCTCTTCCAATGTTATCTCAAATGACCCCCCCTAGGGCCCTTTGCATATGGAAATTTGATGGTTATTCGATTCTAAGAAGGGGTATAGGAGGTAACAATGGTTATGCAACCCAAAATACCCCGTAAACCACATGGAAGAGTGTAAAGTTTTTAATGTTTTCAACTTTTGTGAGTATACGTGGGATTTAAATAATCAGGGTGTGTATGTACGCAGGCTGCATATGTATCAGACTGCATGTGTATGTGGACTTCCTATGTATCAGAGTGCATACACCTTGAAAAATTATATTTTTTGACAAGGAACTCCGACAAAAGTGATTTGCAAGTGTGTATATGGATGGGCCATGACAAAAAATGCACATTGGTGGTATTTTGGACTATAACAGATGCCCCCTAATGTGTGAGGTTAGAATAGAAACTAATGGCCGAAATACATTACAACATCTCCAAGAAAGCACTGAGTAAAGTGAAACCAGACGAGTGTTCAAGAGTGTGTCATGTGCAATAAGATCAATCTATTTGAGGCAAACATACCCACGCTCAAGAAAAACTAAGAATGAATTACAATTAGGTACATCATAGATCCATGTCATATATTTATAGTAATCATGGCCACATAATATATATATAGTGGATCCATGTCAACAAGGATTGTAGCTAAGAACAATACATGTTGTCCCTTGACCAAGTTTTGGGGAGATCCTTGGTCAAGTTGACCTATTTTGGGACTTCAAAAGCCTGTTGAAGACGTAGTGCAAGATGAAGCAGAGATTGCGAGATCTCGGCCCCTTTTTGGGTCCTTTTTGGGATTTGGGAATATGTAACGGGAATGGGGTGTCGGCCCATGGGTTTACCCATGTTTAGGCCTATTTTGTAAAGTATAAATATATGTCTAGGCAATGTAAAAGGAGAGAATGGGCATCTATGTGATGTAAGGTCGATAAGCTAAGTGCTAAGTGAAAGTTCTATGTGCATATTGTGAGAGACTATATAGCTAAGTGAAAGTGGTTGTAACAGACTGTGAAAGGATTTGTGTTAGACCTAGCTCGGGGAAGGAGGATTTGGCGAGGTACGTGCAGATATCCTGTCCTATGCAGAGTAGGGTTTTTTTGGCTCTGTGCATGTAGATGACTGATTGAAGCTAATAAATAATAAGATTTGGTGGTGGTAGCCCCAAGGTGGGGGTGAACCACATAAATACTGTGTTAATCTACTCTGTGTGATGTTCTAATGTGTTTATGTGTTATTTAATAAGTGTTTGATATAGATAGATAGATAGATATGTTTATGCTTTGTGCTTATGATGAATCTGGATGTTAGATCTGATATAAGTGAATATGCTTAGTTATTGAATCTACTAGATATGATTCGTTTCTTTATGCTAAGTGCTTAGATACATTAGATCATGGTGAATGTTGCGATGCTGTGTTTTCTCTGTGAAGTAGATATTGGTTAAACAATCATGAAATAGTGGTGCTAAGTGCTCTATTAAGTATTATAATCATAGATCTGTGTCCCAACTAAGGTTGCAGACAGTTGAGTCTTGCAACCACCCCTGCCTCTACCTCGGGTGAGACTTCATCTGCTTCATAGGTGTTGTCGAAAGGGTCGATAGTTATGGTTTTGTTGGTGTGTAGTTGTAGCATTGAACCCTAGGTCTGCACCTGTGCCAACAAATGGTTCCATTGTCGGGACCTGAAACTGTGATTGCTAGGAACTAAGGAAGAAGAAGCTCTGTGCAAAGATTTGACCTGAAATTGTGAAAGCTTTGTGTGTAAATCTCTTTCTCTAGTGCATAGTACTCTACCTAGTTTGACAAGCTCTGTGCTAAGGAAAATAAGTCCGATCTGAAGAAAAGAGGTAAGATTTGAAAGGTCTGTGCTCTGATAAAGGTAAGAATAGTGAAAATTTCTAGATCGGAAAGCTTTGTGTTTTGTAGAAGTAAGATAAGTGGAAATTTTTGTTTCGACAGTATGGATCTAGGTATGTTTGATAGATTCTATCCTAGCTTGAAAACTAGGTTATTAATAGATGAAAGAAGACTTGCTATGAGAAGATATGATAATAATAATGAAAAATATGTTATACCTATGCATAGACAAAATGTTTGGACTAATAAGTGTATGAAGGATCCTAGAAAGAAATGTTTGCAAGTTAGCTACCATTATCCTAGCGTGTAGTACAGGAAAGGATGGGGATCGTTTAAAAGAAAGAGATGATTAACCCTCTGTTATAGTTGTAGAAAACCGGGACATATTGCTAAGGAATGCCCTGGGAGAAGACCTAGTTGTCTTTGTTGTAAACATATGAACCATGAAGTATTGGATTTCCCTAGAATGATTTCTAAGATTGAAGAAATGAACATGAGACAAGAAAACCCTAAGGCATATCCAGAAACTAATATTATGATAGAATACCAGAAAGAATTAGAGAAAGCATTGATACAGATGAAAGAAACCCTGAATGACCACCGACATGTCATATTATTAGAGATCTTCAAAGAAAAGGAATGCCTTGAAGCAAGAATAGGAGACTTCGACATTTACTGTGTTCTATATGAGAAAACACAGGTGAATATTATGATAGAGAGAACCTGGGAATCTATAGGGATGCCTGTTATGATTCCTTCCTTAGGAGGAATAGGACTATTCAAGGGAAAGATGATAAACCTATGTGGAAAGCTCACCCGGATACCTATGAATGCCAATGGAACTTCAATAGAGGAATATTTTGAGATTATTAGATTTATTGAGAACAATACCCCATTTACCATGCTAGGAAAACCTTGGATTGAAAGAGATCAGGCTAGAAGGCAAGAAGAAGAAGAAGCTTTAGAGCAGAAGAAGCAAGAGTTAAAATAATTCATGACTAGAAGGATCACACACTTAATTGAAGAACAAAAGAACAGATCAAAGCTATTTAGCACCAGAGACCTGGATGTCAAAGTTGGACGAAGACTAGAAGACCCACAGAAGATTGAAGTACCTATTCCAGATAAAGAAGAAGGATCACCCTCGAATCTTAGGAAAGAATCTCAACAACGCGAAGTAACTATGCCAAAAGAAGATATGAATCGAAATGGAACAAGGCATGTTGAGATGAAGCTCACTGGGAAGAAGGCTAGAAAGCTAAGTAAGAAGAGAGATAAGATTGAAAAGTTGCAGAAAATTCTAGAAGGAACCTCGTTGAAGGAAAACTTGCAAAATTGGAGCTTCGCCTGGATATCAGAACAGTGACACATGGCATTTCACCATGACGAAGAGACATAGCCATCAGGGAGATTATAACTGTTAGACCAATGCTCTGAACAGGTAGAAAGACATTTATGGACATATAACTCACCATCCGACCACTGGGATCGTTGCATAACGGAAAGAACATAGTTAATGAAGGATTCATACCCGTTGCAAGCGACCCGTTGCCGAGTTACCTATTTATCTCATCACAACATGCACCGAGAACACTTTTTCCAATCATGAATTTGAGCTCCCAGACTTCTTTCTTTTACACAGTGGTAATTGCGATATTTCCCTCTATCCTATTGCAGTGTCTAAGTTACCCTCCAAACCTGAGATTTTTAATCCCAAGTGTGTATTTTGGACGAGTTGAGCGCTGTCGAGAAATTTTTTGAAGAAGTTTTGATCAACCTCATGACTAAAAGAGTCATGTCGATGTCTACAGGTGTACAAGCATCATCGACGAGAGGAATGCCAACCTCTCTGTCTACTGCTCACGGAGCTAGATCATCCTGACCATCAGATGAAAAGTGAACCAAGCACAGGGATGATCTTGCGAATGCCAAATTGATCTTGAGTATATTACCCACCTATATTCCACCTATGAACGACACAGTAAGTTGAGACAGTGTGCCCATATATTTCGAATACACTTTGGTTACGACCTACCTCCCGAAGGGGATATGCGCAGTTCGAGCAAACTAAGATAAGATTGTAGCGTTTAAGTTTAGCGACTTCAACCTTAGAGATCACAAAGTATACAACATGTTCACCCCACATAAGTACCTGACCAGAACTAAGGGGAAGAATTCAAATATAATCCCCCATTCGTGGACTATGAACCTCATGCAGTCCACCCTGCTGAATGTCATGAAGATTCCTCACTTCGGATGACACCAGGAGGTGAATGCATGTGTCAAGATATTGTTGTCTTGTTACCATGATGGTTATTTGTGGCTAAACTACCGTATAACAATTGATCTGACAATGATCGATCAAATCATGGGCTTAAGTATGCAAGGACCTAATCCACATGATTTTTACCATGGAAAAGACATGGATCATGCTCTAACACAGAGGATCAAGAACAGTTATGGAGATGTTGAGAAGGGCATGCGAGGATACAAGGTAACTTTTATCCAGAGTGGTGTAGTGCACCTCTCCTGTCAATTGATTGCAGGAAAGTTAGTACAAAAGAACCAACCCACCCAAGTCATTGGTTTTGTAGTCGATCTTGCAGGGAAGTGTGCGGAAGGCATTAAAATGAACTGGGCGAAATACCTGGTGAACCAGTTGGAACTCGACTACAAAGAAGCACAAGATCAAGGATATGAATTTCATTTTTTCTGGCTCTTGATCCTTATAGATTTTATTTCCTGGGAGATGCCGGAAGGTACGACCTTCCCATACATCGAACCTTTTGAACCACTGGCCATGAAGTTCAGTACACTGTGGTAATCAAACAAAATGAATAAACAATGGTATTCAAATGTTGTTTTCCATACCTACAACAATCAGCTGAAGATAGCCATATAGTCCAAGCTTCGCATGAATCCGAACACTCTACATTGGTTCCGACCTTTGATGAATTTCAGCACAGACTGCCATTTTATTTACATCAGAGCGTGCGCCAATGAACACAAGTAACAACTTCAATCCTACTACAAGATGATGAAGGAGGATTTGGAGGAGATCACAAAGTATTGGTTGGTGGATCTCCTTATTCCAGCAGACCCTGCGGAGATATCCGACATCGATAGCCCATAGATTGTGCAGGATACACCCAGACCTAGAAAAAAAAAAAGACCAAAAAGGTCCAAGAGAGAGACAACACATCCGTAAAAACTACTTCGATATCACCAGACCAAGGAGGTGATGGCAAAGAGTTAGATAACAAAGAGGTTGAACATAAGAAAGGAGATAAGGTTGACCCTCTCAAGAAGAGGAAAGGTTCACCTCTGAAACATTCCTCCCAGAAGAAATCAAAGGCCACCATGACCAAGATGCAGAACTTCCTCACCTCTGATGAATTCAACTTCCTCATATTAGCCTTGCAGGATGATTCAATGGAAATAACAGAGAAACAAGAAACAAATCAAGAAGAGATGTATGATTGAATTGAGATTGAACTTCGAGGGGTACAACAAGCCCTACAATCCATTCGCGCAGTCTCCACTACACCAGGAGAGACAGAATTGGGAGATGAGCCATCTCAACTCCACCGCCTAGCTGATACAGTCGAAGCTCACCTTTGACAAGAACAGGAAGAAACACAACAAGCCACCCAGTCTTTGACACAAGTACAAGAAGTAATCATTGAGAAACACAGTGCTACAGAATAGGAAAAGGTTTCTCTCCAAGCAAATTTTGATGAAGAAAAAGAACAACTACAGCAAGAAAAGGAACAATTGCTCACAGAGTAACTCAAAGTAAAAGAAGCAGTCGATAGATCACTTCGCTCTATGATAGTTGTAGAAATAAAGGCAGAAGATTGAGTTACACAATAGGTGAACCATCTCGCAGAGGCCATTCAACAGCTACAACAATGCATAGCATATTTGGAGATATGCATTGTTCCTGAGACCCCATAAGATGTAAGATACCAAAGAAAAGAAACTTCCCCAAGCACAGTTGAAAGGCTAAAGGCTCTTACCCTAGAATGCAAGAAACTTACCAATCGTAGTGCCAAGATCTGTCAACAACTCACAAAGAACCCATAATTGATATACTAAGTGTTATTTACTAAGTTCTTGATATAAATAGATAGATATATATGTTTATGCTTTGTGATTATGATGAATCTGGATGTTATATCTAATATAAGTGAATATGCTTAGTTCTTGAATCTGCTAGATCTGCTTTCTTTCTTTATGCTAAGTGCTTAGATACATTAGATTAGGGTGAATGCTGCGATACTCTGTTTTGTCTATTGAGTAGATATTGGTCAAACAATGATGAAATAAACATGCTAAGTGATCTATTAAGTATTGTAATCATAGATCTTTGTCCCAGCTAAGGTTGCAAAAACCTTAATCTTGCAACCACCCCTGCCTCTACCTTGGGTGATACTTCATCTTCTTCGCAGGTGTTGTCGAAAGGGTTGATAGTTAGGGTTTTTTGGTGTGTTGTTGTAGTGTTGAACCTTGGGTCTGCCCCTGTGCCAATAATACACAATGGAGGTATGTCTCAAAATCATCAGAAGATGTAAGAGTACAATAACATATACAATATGATCTTCAGGAAGAATCAATGTCTATAGCTGGAGATGATAGCTTCATAACTCGAGAAAAAACTTCAAGATCTTCAAAAATCAGGTAGGAGTATAATAAGAGTGTAAGACTCACTACCCTGAGGTATTCGACAAGCTATCACAAAAATAGTAGAGGATATCGAACATCAAGCACATAACTTCATTGATTCTGGATGTGGACTTGATAGGGCTCTTGAGATGGATAACTTGTGAAGGTCAAGAGACTTACTGCAGGATGGATGACTCAGGCTGTAAAACTCTCCCTTGGACAAAATCATGACATATAAAGTGACTCCGGAAGCATATTATTGACATAATTATGTGACACAAGAGGAAACAGAAAATCTCCATGTGTTTGTAAGAGTAACCAAATGGAGGAGGACACAACTCTATGTAATGAGAACAAATTCCTAAGGTCATGCTAAATCCCAAAATTGAGTGATAGAATCAAGGATGTGCTATGTCCAAGGGTGACAATATTTCTCTCAATAAAAAAAATAATGCATCCCTTTCCCCTCTTTTTTGGAATATTTGATTTTTTTGTCTTTTTCATATATTTAACGTGTTTGAAAAAGAATAAAAGAATGCTACATTACAGAGGAGGAATGAGTGTCTTAGACAAGAAAACTAGTTCCAAGCACATGGAACATACTAATTCTCAGTGCAAGGAGACATGTGTAGGATAAAGACACTCGATATGATTCCTCCATGGGTAAGGGTGTCAGATCACAAAGGAAATATTCTACGAGGCTTGCACCTAAGGAATGTTGTAAAGGTTCATTGATAGAAATATGGAGCCAGTATTAGGCCAAATACACAAGATTGATAAATGCAATGTGATTACAGACTGACACAAAGAATGATGAGATTCGTTCAATGTAAATTCTTAGGAGCCCAAAGAAGGTAAGATATGCATTGTTTCACATTTAGAGAGTCTGAAAAACATTAAAAGAAGACTCTAAAGTGGTATTTTTCATACATTTAGTCCCCCAAATCCGAAAAAGAATAAAATAATACTCAGGAATACTCTCTTGGCAAGACATGTCTCCCGAGCTGTATCTTTTTCCTAATTAATCTATTGGCTAGAAAAAGGGGTAAACTTATACCAAATAGATGTTCTTTCTAGACCAATTAACGAGTGTGAAAGAAACAAGGTCACTCGATGATATTTTCTTGTTTAGGGAGTCTGAAAAGGGATTAAAGAAGACTCTATGGGTTTCCTTTTTTGTAAATAATATCCAAGGGCTGAAAAATACATAAACCAAAACTAGGGAGAATGATCCTTTTTCATAAATTTAGTCCCCCGGGCTCAAAAAATGGATAAACGTATACTTGAGAATAATATCCTAGTGAACCCTAGCTCCTAGGGTGTACCTTTCTCATAAATTATCCACATGGATCGAAAAATGGGTAAACTATCATCGAATAGATGTGCCTTCAGTTTTTGTTTTGGCAAGCGTGAAGGGAAACAAGATTGCTCGACAATCTTTTCAATTTTAGGGAGTCTGAAAAGAGATTAAAGAAGACTTCAAGGGAGCTCCTTTTCGTAAATAATCTAATTATTCTGAAAAGGATAAATAATATCTTGCTAGATGTTACTTTCATAGTTCAAGTGAGCTTGAAAGAAGAGTAATCATGCTCTATGGGTGTCCCATGGGTATAGGCCAGAAAAAATGACGAAGAAGAAGGATGAGGCTTCAACAGAAAGTCATGGTGGGACTAAATAGGGCTCCCATTCCTATGAAGTACTTCATCATGGGAACCAAATGGAAAACACGGCTCTAGCTAGGATGCCCATGGAAGCAAGGCTCTACCACATAAAGTACGACACACTTATTAGCAAGGAAGGTTAGTGTCACAATTCAGTGGGGTCAACCCTAAGGCCAAATGAACTAGGAAATGGATAATGCAAAAATGCAAGTAGGAAAAAATATAACCATTATGCCATTTTCAAGGTCAATACTTGTCAGAATGAATCAATACGATGACAAAATGTCAAAGAAAAAAAATCTGTCCAAGATCCTGCATAGAATGCCAATAATACTCATCTAGACATTAATAAATCCAGTATGGATAGAAACTTTGGAAAATAAGAGGTTCTATTGAATACACAAATTGAAAAAAGAAAACCTAGACTGTACAATACAGTACAAGGCACCACACAACCTTGCGACTCATGCATGGTATGGATCAGGTAGAGCCCAGTGCTAGGGTATGACCAAGAATCTCTTCGATATTCAACCTAGAAAGTCTCCCAAAAGGGAAGAAAACAAAAACCACAGTGTATGTCTTCCCATAGTATACAATACGTAGTCATGGCTTCAAGGATAGCCTCATCTGAAGGAAATTCAATATCTAAGAAATCATGTGAAGGAGGAGGATCAACAGTTTCAAAGGGAGAAGCAAACTGACCATATTCCATACGACGATGGAGGTTCTAGATAGGACTGGATAGTATATTGATAAATAATAACAATCACAAGGGCCCGAGGATCTACAAACAGTGATATCAGACTCGAAAGGAAACTCAAGATCACTTGGACCAATATGGGGAAGTAGGGGCTCCAATGCCCCCATTGGATTAAAAAACTAATCAATTGTTAAGACCATGTCGTGTGTAGGAAAACATGATTGCACAAGTTCCTGCTAAGAAGAAATTGAACATCGAGGATAAGACACCACATAATTTACATATGGAGGGGTAGAGTCTACACGAACACTAGGAAAATATAAAGGGGTAGCCTGAACTAACACCAAATTTGGATGGTTATTATCATATTCCAGCTAGTCGATAGTGAAAATGCTTCGATTGTGAGGAAAATTCATCACACAAAAGAGTGTAGACACCACAACATTCATAACGTATACATAATCATGCTCAAGAAGCATATTGAAATCTAATGGGCCTTGCACCACTATAACATTGACAAGGACAATCTTCCCACCTAACGAGATAGGAAACTGAGGAAGAATCCCCAAAATATTCGCTAGGATGTCTATCAAAATCCAAAAACTCATGCAAAGCAGAAACAAAATCAGAAGAACCCAAATCTTACCAAGACGAGGAGGATAAAATACTCACGGAGGCTCCTTCATCCACAATACATCGATAAATGTTTTTTTAATTAACTTTAACCCTTATTTGAAAGGGTACGGAAGAAGGAAGGTGAGGCTCAACAAGGTCATTCCAATCAAAGGAAACCATCCTAGGACTTGGAGGGGGTGTGCTCGAAGTGAGAATAATGCCCCCTTGTTTTGAAGGTACTAAACTGGAAATGATAAAAACATAGTCTGTAGACACATCACTCCTCATCAAAAGAGTGGGTGGGATCGGCCAAACATTGCATTAGCATGACCACTTTGGTAGACTGGACACTCTCCAAGAGAAGAGTGGGATCAATCGAAGATTGCATCGGTGCGACCACTTTCTCAACCACTAGCTAAATAAAGTGTGAGACAACATGGTATGAAGGCACATCACTCCCCAAAAGAGGAGTGGGATCGACTAAATATTGCATTGACATGATCACTTCATCAACCAAAGGCTGATTAGATTGTTGGGAACGCAAAGAAGAATCATAATCAAAAGAGCTTGTAGACAGAGACCACAATATTCGTACCTAGGGAACATATGAGTAAGGTGATATCCCTTGAAAATATTACAAGGGAACTTAGTATTACTTCCTATCCATCTAGGTTTCTCAACAAAATCAATGCCCCCAACATGACTCGTAGAGGCTACAAACCTATTTCCAGTATGACTAGCAGTGACTAGACTTTTCCCCCAACATGACTGGAAGAGGTCGAAGATTTCTTCTTCCTATTTTTCATCTTTCTATTTCATTTAGAATTTCAGTTACTAGTAGCTAGAATTTCACCACAGAAGGCAGAAGGAGGAGGATAATACTTTGTTGACGAAGTAAAATAAACATTATGCCCATGACATAAGGTGCTTAACTGAGAAGCATAAAGAGAATTCAGGCCATTTGGAATGGTACCCAACCAAACTGATAGTCCCACATTCAACCCAGGAATGTTCAAAGTGGCCATCAAAGGGACACCAACGTTTCCAAATAAAGGAAAAGCACAAAAATTCCCTTGCGAAGGGGTTCCTTGGTTGGTATCATCAGGAAATTTGGCGATGAAGGTATTATGCATAGGTTCTTCCCTTCCAGGATCGTTCAATTCCATAAAAGTCTCACACACTGACTCTGGTAAATCAGTGGTATAAAAATATATGCCTATAAGGAGGTGTCTCCACATTTATAAGCGGAAGACCCAAAAGTCCTTATGAATGGTAGAGTGGGTGGTCTACCACCTTAGGTTTGAGACCCAAAGCAATGAATGACTAACTCACTATAGAAAACTAGGGAGCACAGAGCACACCACTAAAAAGAAAAGCCTAAAAATATACAAGCCAAACAAAATACCCTTCTGAATGCTTTCGACATAGGGAGATGAAGTCATGATCATCCAAAGCATTCACAAAGGAAAATGGCTGGGAAAGAAAAGCAATTACCGAGACCTCCAAATGATGGTCCCTTTGGGTGTTACCCAAAGAGTAAATAGTCTACCTCAGGTACTGATATACACCCCTCATAGTCACTTGTATGTTAACCTATATAATGGAAATTAGGCCACCAAATTGTGATCATCAACCAGGGGGGTTATAGTTGGCAACTAGGTGAGTGTATGGGTAGGGTAACTAATCCTAGAACTCCTGCTGAGGCCTGAAACACAACAACGGATAGAATCACTCTGAGAGTACCCTGAACGGATCCAAGTGCCTTAGAGGTTTGACATAATTCGGGAAAGTAACGCTACATGATTCACCCCCAATACACACTCTCCCAAACACTTTGTTGGGATCAGGAGTAGATATCTCTCTGACCGTTCTCCATGCAGCCTCGTGTTTGACTCGTGTGTTAGAGGAGATTCTCAGATTGAGTAATTAAAAGGTGTATTTTTCATACCATATCATAGACACCTAAGTTAAGTTTTGGTTGTCCTTGGAGAGTTTACCTCTCCACACCTAATCCGAGGCCCTAGCCTAAGCTATTGGTGAACCCTAGAAAAAGTTTTACTAATATATTTTAGATTAGTGTGTTCATTTTAGGGGCTTTTCTTACTCAAGGATTGGAAGTGCAACTGATGTTGTTTGAGACTCTTACACAAATTCTACAAATGAAAAAGAGTTTCAAGCAAAATGCATGAGCAGTCCTTCAAAAAATTGAAATGAAATTTTTCTCTTTTCGATGCAAAAATGCACAATGTAACTTTGTCCTCAATGTGAGAAAATTAAAGTGAGAAAACAAACAAGTATTCTTTTCCTTTTAAATTCTTTTCAAGATGAGAAGAAAACAAAAGCCTATACTAAGATCTTTTTCTTTTTCAAATATAAAATGTAAACAATACAATGTAACATGAAAATGCAGCTAAGAATCTTCATTTTTTTTTTTGGAAAATGAAAGCAAGGGAAGGGAAGAAAAAGATAAAGTTTAACTACAATTATTTTGATTTTTCTTCTTTAGATTTTGAAATGAAAACTCAAGGAGCACAATAAAGATTTTTTTTTTTTCAAAGAATACAAAGAGAGAAGGAAAAAAAACAAAAGAATGATTCAGGTGATATCCCACTACCAGAGGGCAGGGATTCAAAATAATCTAGCAGAGAACCTAAAACTTGTGAACAAACCTTCAAAATTTGAGAAAAATAGAGACACAAAGAAGACCGTACAAAAGATATTATCTTGCAATATTATAGACAAACTGAAAGTCAAACCCTATCAAATAGTAGTCAATAGAGGTCCCTAATACTCAGGAGGACCTAAGAAAACAAGAGTTTCCTAGAAAAGTGGGAGGGTTTTTTAAAATAACTTGAAGATGATATAGACACACATGTTGTGTTTAGAGAGCCTGCGTATGTACGCAGGCTGTGTGAGTGTGTATGTAAATGGTCTGGGAAACCAATAGGTCATGTATAGGTCTGAAAATATTCAAAAAAGAAAATATTCAAACTTGAAACCTAGGCCAGGTAACCTAGTAAACACCTATAATGTGACCAAAGACTCAAATAGACTTGGAGAGTACAAAAAAATCCAAGAAATCAAACCAAAAGAAGATCTTTTAAACAGACCCTAAGGAAACTCCCCAGTGGAGTTGTCAATTCTACTTTGGGAATAAATCCCCCTAGTTAGGGTATAATGTGTTAGAAAAATAGGACCGCGGAGCAATAAAATAAAACAAATGCAAAAATAAAACAAAGAAGATACACAATACAAGAGAGACACAGATTTACATGGTTAACCCAGTGTGGGCTACGTCCACTACAGAAATTGCCAGGTCCTTTCTTTATTATTATCCAACAAAATGAAGGGATACAACCTACAACAAAACCCACTGTAACTTCTTCTTCTTTCTCTCATAGTCTCCTCTCTCAGAATACACTACTTGCCAACCTACATAGCCGCAATACATTTCCCTCATAAAAGAGGGTTGCCTTCTAGGGAAAAAAACCCTAACATAATCTCTATCGTTAGATATGTGACCTTATAATGAACGGTCCATATTTACAATGAAATTACAATATACTTTTACAAGGCAATTTTTTCTTCGAGGGCTTCGCTCCCGAACCCCCGCTGGGGGACCACTTGCCCCCAGACCCCCCAACTGGGGGGATAGCCCCCCCGGACCCCGCAGAGGGGGTACCCCCCCTCCGCACTCCCCCGCGTGGAAGAGTGTACATACTTCTGGGGTGTAAATACTTCATGGGGTGTAAACACAGTTGAAAGTAAAAGACCTCTAAATCAGGAAGATAATCATGCTCCACAACCAACATAATGTCTAGGCAGAGCGATGACTCATTAAAAGACAAAAATTGACCTATTCTTACCCAATCTCACAAACCCTAATGATTTTTGTTAAATAAGGGAAACATGAAATAGATGAAGAATGACACCTTGTATCCTTTCATTCATAGTAGATACCCTTTTTCTACTTCTTTCTCCTAAGTTGCATATCTCCTCCCAAATCTTACTTGAAACAAAACAAAAATAAATCGACAAGAGCATATATGCAATCACTATTAACATAAGCATATAGTAATTCTCATGAAATAAGCTATAAACATTCAAAATTATTCACAAGAACATAAATCCATGAATTGGGAAAGGAAATCTCTTTTTTTATTGATAACAAATAAGGACGATTACAACTATAATCTTTAATGTTGACACCACTCTACAAAACTTTCATGGGTTTCGCTAATAACACTCGAAGTGCACTAATCCCACAATCACTAGAAAATCCTCACAATCAACATACAAAACTAAGGGGTTTGATGGATTGCATAAAGAGGATGAGAGAATGATATTATTGAGGATGGAGACTCAGAAATGGTTGCATAAGCTCAATGAGAAATAAGGAGAAAATTGGGCAGAATTTGTTTGCCTCTTCCAAAGTTATCTCAAACGACCCCCCTAGGGCCCTTTTTATATGGAAATTTGGTGGTTATTTGGTTCTAAGAAGGGATATAGGAGGTAAGAATGGTTATTCAACCCAAAATAGCCTATAACACCTACAGGAGAGCACACAATTTTTAATTTTTGCAACTTTTGTGAGTATACACGGGTTGTCAATGATCAAGATGTGTATGTACACATGCTTCTCATGTATCAGGGCGTGTGTGAACGTATGTTTCCTATGTGTCAAGACACGTACACCTTGAAAAATGATATTTTTTTACAAGGAAATCCAACAAAAGTGATTTTCAAGTGTGTATATGGATGGGCCATGATAAAAAATGAAAAGTGGTGGCATTTTGGACTATAACAATTGCAGTTGAAAATAAGTTTTAGAAGAGAGTAAAAAATATATGTATTCGATATGGAAGATCCAATGAAGGATAATGAGATAACTCTTGAAAATTATCGAATATTGAAGGAATATGAAGATGTGTTTTGGGAATTTCAAGGATTTCCACCAAAGAGGGACATTGATTTCAATATTGCCTTAATGCTAGGAGTTTCCCTAGTGTCCAAAATTCCCTACAAAATGAGCATATGAAAATTGAAAGAATTGAAAATGGAGCTAGAAGAGTTGTTGAAGAATGGGTACATATGCCCAAGTGTTTCTCCTTGGGGTTCCCCAATCCTTTTTTTGAAGAAAAATGATGTAAGTTTTAGGTTGTGTATTGACTTCAGATAGTTGAAGAAGGTCATTGTCAAGAAAAAGTATCCTTTGCCAAGGATCAATGACCTTTTTGATCAACTGAAAGGAGAAAATATATTTTCCAATATTGACATGAGATCGGGTTATCATAAAGTGAGTATTAGAGAAGATGATACTAGATTAGAGATCCTTTTTATATCTTTCATTGTTGGGGAGCATTGTCTCTTTTTGGTCTAGTCCACTCACTTCTCTGATCCAACTTCCTTTCATTCGTCTAATGCCTTATAGCACTCCAGATAGACTCTCTTTATTAGGGGTAATCTTAACTTCTTGGCCAACTCATCTTCTGGTTGCCCCACGTCTTTGTATGCTTCTATCAATAATCATTCAGGGAGATTTCTCAGTGATTCCTTTCTTGATTCTGGCGGGAATATTCTTGGTTTCCAATGCAACTAAAAAAACTTAGACCGACACACACTTGGTAGTCTTTACACTTGGAACACTACTGAAAAACACTGGTCAGATGAATACTCTATGGAATTCCTCTTGCATTTCCTTAGGTGCATGCAAAACTATGTTACAAACACACACAAATTAGTTTTTTCACGTGTGCAGAACTAAACCCAATACTTTGGGTGCCAACAAGACCCCACCACTATTATTTGGCTCTTACTTGAGCCTGATGTTGCATATTTTTCAGGCAGGTAGTTGTTACACACCTAAATGTCACACCACCAAATGTCGGAATTAAGTGTCGTAAGTATCATATGCACCTTACTAAGTGTCACATGAACTTTATCAAGTGTCGTATTAACCTTACTAAGTGTCACATGCACTTTATCAAGTGTTGTATGCACCTTACTAAGTGTTACAAGCACTTTATTAAGTGTCACAACTTTGAAACCATGGAAGAACATTTGTTATAATCCCTAGTCATTGTGGACGAGAAAAAATCATCATGTGAAGGTCGAAACAATGCCTTTTACCTTGATATGTTGACAAATTTTGAAGGTCAATGTTCCCATCCCATGTATAGGGAGTGTTGTTAACAGCCTGTGATCGGTGTCAGGGGAGCATTGAAGTGGTTAGAGGGAGTTATGGTTAGCCCACCTTATTATAAGGGTTAGTTCTTAGAAGATGAAGTCAAGGATTTGAGTCATATCTCATGGATCCATATTAGGTAAACTCAATCCCAAATTATGGAGCTAAATACTCAACCATTTCCCAAAATACATCATGGTGGTTAAGCCTCCAACTCCTATATAATGAGGGAATTCCAAGGTGAAAAAGGGAGGAGAATCCATGAGAGCATCATAATTATGACTTGAGACATTCAGGAGAGACCTATATATTTGATCTTGGAGGATTTGTTGCAACGCCAACGTTGGATTTTAAGTGCTTCACTGTGGTCTTCTATTAATATATAACTTGGCCTATTCCATTCATGTTTTGTGTCATTATCTCATGCATGTCTATTGTTGTGAGATTCATCATAGATAGATCTATTGTCACCTAAAAATATACAATAGAAGAAAGGATATTCCTCTTTGTTCATTGCATGCCCTATCTTACACCTAGGATCTTGGTCAACAAGGTCAAAGGATGGAGCATCAAGGACAACCATTGTAAAAAGGTGTGTCATCAATCTCTTTCCTCTTACTCTAATTGTTGAAGTAGGTCTAAAGGGAATTTAGTGTCCATTTTTTTTCTTCTTGTTTTGGATCAAATAATGGGTCTTGATCCAAAAGGCGGTTTCACTTGTCTATGGGGGCGAATTTACCACAAAATTAGTTTGAGGAAGATAAGATCATCATTCTTCAGAAAAATTGCGATTGCATCTAGTTTCTAAAAACAAAACCTTCATTGGTGCCCATGCGAGTGAATTGGGGATCTATTTAAAGTCCCCCATTCAAAATTATATGTTAAATAATAGTCAGGTTCCCTCAAGAGAGAGAATCATTCTCTACTTTTATTTTTGTTATGGGACATTCAAGCTGATCGCAAGGTCTTGGGAGATTGTTGACGGGCGAAACAGTCCATCCGTCAACTGGGAGAGTGGAACCGGTCCGGGGTTGTCTAAATAACCCAAGCCGTTTGGTATGGACCACCCTGACGAGTTTAACGGCTCCG